>JAHWFP010093421.1:0-15831 GCA_023313725.1 Lithobius niger | reverse complement strand
CTACAAGGCCGTTCAACCGTTCTATCCAGCAAATCTTATCAGCAGAAAACTGAGCGAGCGCCTTGCGAAAAAGTGGCATAGTGAGAAGCAGCGAGTGCCGCCTCGTAAATACGGAGGGCCACGAGTCGCGTCGTAGTCGTCTGCTATTTCAACAACGATCGATGTAGATCGGACATTGTAAATAATGTAAATAAGCTTCTTGTGGTGGCCGGAAGAAGATAGGCGGACTATTTTTACCATCTTTAGTCAAGTGGCCAATCAAAAATTCGCAAATTTGGTAGGATTTGTTTCTTTTTGAATTTAAGCGTGAGTTTGTCTTCTGGAATTTTTCGAACATTCAAAGTAGGATGGTTCCGTTTTTTTTCAAATTGGTTGTAAACTAAGGTAAGCTTCCCTGCCATGCTTGCCACTAAGCTAAGAGAAATTGAGTTGCCTGTATTGGTGTAGTTAGAAATGGCGATGCCGGTCTGCCCTTCCCTCGCACAAGCAATGTCTGACCATTGCGATCCAGTTTAAGCTTGTTGTCTATGTCTAGCAGGGAAGCTTACCAGCTTGCCATTGAACATAACAACTGTAACTGCGCATCACTACAGTGTTGAACCAGCCTGAGTATACGACAACGGGAAAAAATATTTTCCCTCCTAGAACTTGACTATCGTGACTTTTAAGTTTAAAATTATTTCAAGTGAAGTAAGATACCATTTCTCAAACAAAAATAATCAATTTAAGTTACGTACCCCTTTCCCCAAATATTCATACAACAGTACAAGCCTGCCCCGTGCCCACTTCACGTTAACACCGGCCATGGCCGATCTTGCCACGTTCACATGTGCCACAGAGGGATGGAAGGGATTTTTTTTTCAATACATCATTAAGATATTTTTAGTTGTTTATTTTCAAATTTATTCACACTCTGGTGTATCACACATTTTCGAGACCAGTACTTGATGTTACTACATTTACAACTTGTCCGTCTTCGTCAAGCTTTAGTAACTTGTATCGAGTGTCTTATTTACTCCATCCAGTTGTGGTGTGTTTGAATTTGGCGGCCAGACAAGATGGAGTAAACACAACGGCACCATACAAGTGACTCAAGCCCGACAAAGGCAAACTAAAGTAATATAATACTATATAATATACAGTGTATATAATTGAGAAAGGAAATGGCAAACAACGATAACTTCAGGTGGAATGAAATAGTGAACAACTACAAGCAAGGATGGATTATATACTATATATTATATACTATAATATAAATGTCAAGTAATATAATATATTTTAGTAATATATGTAGACAGACCAATTATAGTAACATCAAGAATTGGTCAGTCAAAAATTTGCGATATTGTTGAGAGTTTCAATAACTTAACTATTGTTGAGAGTTTCAATAACTGTAAATAAAGAAGGGGTTTGGGTGGAAAAATTCAGGTTTTCTATCTTGTGCAGAGGTTATTTTTTCTTTGGGATGTTTATACCGGATTTTTTTTTATGGGGTTTCGTTCACTGCTTACCTGCCATGACCCCCCTCCCCCACTTTGCACTGGTGCCAATAACATCTTTCCCCTTAGTTAAAAGAACTCTGGATAAAGAAAAAAATCTTTCTAGTTAGCTATTTAACGTGGGTTTGATACTTTCATTTCTTTCACTTGTACATTGAAAGTGATTCATGCGAGTAATGGGGCACCCTAATTAACACGATTGGCGGCTTTGTACTGGAGTAGACGTGGGCACTGCCGTGCCACGCCGCCGGGTGAAAATCAAGCGCAACTGCTGCTAATAATCCTGCCATTGTTGAACTGCAGCACAAAGGGTTATTACAAATTTTGAAATGGAAATAACGGGCAACAAAGAACTAAATTGTCAGCTGTTAACATTTGTTCTTAATAATAATTTAAATTCAACACTGATCAGTAGCAATTACGAATAGTAAATAATCTTCAGCAAATGATAAAAATTCTGGGTTATATCTGCATACATTACCGGAACCCCGCTACCAAAGTATAATTTTTCGTAGCACACCTTTACGCTGCTCCTGCACCACGCCGTATATTGATCGTGCGTTTTGTGATCTTCTACAAATTATTTATTGATGTATTAGAATTTTGTATGTCTTATAATACAACATCAAATGTTCATACATTTTTATTAACTATACTTTTATGATAAATATTGGTAGGCTACAAAACAATTTGTCAACTACATCGCAGCAAACTACACCCAGGATCCGTCATGTGACCCAACCTTCCAGTTCCCAAGCCTGTGCTGGACCCAAGCGGTAGTTGCCGGCTGTTAGTACCTTTGCATTCGTGTTGCATTTGTGAGGCGTTAGTTGCCGCAAGTACCGCCTGGATCACCCGGCATAGGTTTGGGAGAGTTAAGATGCGCTACCTAGTTACATTTCTAATCTAAGGTGAAACGTTGGATGCGTAGTATTGCCAAAGGATACATTGTGATGATCTTTCATAGGACTTTAAAAAGTTTCGCTACGGTTAAAGGCATGTAGTTTCTTTGATTATTTCGCAACATTTTCTCTAAATTCTTGAAGTGGTAGGTAAACAATCACTAACTGAAGCAAAAACGGCCATTTAATTGTCGCTTCAGTAAAATTTCTCAAAATGCTACAAACTTCCAAAAGCAGCGCTAAATTTACTTCCAGAATGGCTTTATTTTTCATGAAATAAATTTGGTGTAAAGCAAGCCAGTATAATTGACAGCTAGGTACTGGAACGATATGCCAAAGTAATACTCGGGAGGTGAATCTGCATGAGACAATGCTGTTGGCGCAAGGTTGCCATATGTGAGCAGATCATCATCACCGTCATCCATCATCCATCATCATCCATGTACGTGGTGTGTATTTATGTTACAAAGTTGGGCTGCTATCGTGCACCTGTATTTTCGTGCTCCATTGAAATTTTTGTTATCATAAATTTTGTCAATACACACGCCAAGGCTATCGAATACAGCCACCACAAAATTGCACCTTCAGCGCAACAAAACTCACCGCAAAGTGCCATCCAGCTGTGTAACCCAAGAGCACACGTGCGAGCACACTCCTATAAAAGCACCGAGGCGCAACGGGTTGCCATCTTTTTTTCCTCTAGTGCTCCACGGTGTGGACACTTTCGTTTATCCCGCTTCATCCTTCGTTTTCAAGATCCTTAGCTTTTCTGAAGATCCTTCACAGCTGAAGACTCCTTTACAGCGAGTGCAAAGGAATAAAGGCCCTCCGAAGGAAGCTAAATCCAAGAAAAGTTTTCCTTCACCAGCCTGCCTCCACCTGTTGACCCGGATATTGTTGTCGGCCCGTTGCCTTCGCCTTCGCAATCCTTCGCAAATGTATATCCCTCGTCCAGAACCACTTAAACATCTTGGAAGTGAAAGGCCGTCTTCAATGCACTACACCACTTCTTGTCATTGCGTACACCACTTCTTGTCACTACACCACTTCTTGCCATTGCGTACATGATAGGAAAAGTGAAAAAATCCCGTCAACGCCACAACATCACCTTGGTGATCTTCCGACTGTTCACTCACCTAAAGGCCATGATTCTACCACTTCACATCCCTGGCAATCAAAACATCATTGCGGACTTCCTCTCTCGCCACAAGCCTCCCTCAGGAGAGTTGGACCCTAAAGAAATCCATTTGCGAATCTCTTCAACATGTTGGGCACTCCAATGGTTGACCTATTCGCCACGAGGCATAATGCCAGTCTTTCCCATTTCATCAGCCCATTCCCCACAATCAAGCATGGGCAGTGGATGCATTAACCTTTCTTTCGCAGACCTCTATGCACACCTCTTACCTGTGTTCAAGCTTCTACCATAGGTCCTTCTGAAAATCGAGTCATCTCAGGGCATCTTCCTGCTAATAGCACCGAACTGGCAGTTGGCAGCTTGGTTCCCTCAATTTCTAAATCTTCTAATCGACAATCCAAGAAGTGTCCCAGACGTTCCAGATCAACTATCACAAAGAAAGGGGACCCAATTCGACCCAAACCTTCGTACCCTGAATCTACTGGCTACTATCATCAAACTCTTCAAAGAGGCAGAAATTCTTGAGGAACAAGCCATAAAAATCGCAAGCAAAAAGCCATCAGAGAATCAACCAACAGGATTTACGACAGCCATTAGAAAAGTTGGTTTCGTTGGTGTAACAGGAGGAAAGGCAATCCAATCGATCCCCCTATGCCTGAACTTCTGATCTTCTTCACCGACCTGTACAAAGAAGGCCTAAAAGGATCCACAATTTTAGTTCACCGTTCAGCTCTAAACGTGGTCTTCAACGCGGCAGGCAAAACAGACCTCCTCAACGATTTTTGCATCTCCTCACTCATCAAATCTTTTGAAATCAAACGATCAACCATTCACCAAGCTTTCCCAGACTGAGATCTTTCAATCATCTCGGCTTGGACTCTTTAATGAAGGCATCTTATGAACCACTACTCAACAGCAGCACGAATGTCCTCACCCGCAAAATGGTATTTCTGACAACCCTTGCGACCAGCTAGGATTGCAGTGAAGTTTATTACGCGTTGACCCAGCTTTCTGCTTCTTCTACCCCAACTTCACAGCTGCTCATCTGCTCCCAAAATCTTCTTTTCGCTCTAAGACTCAAAAACCTTGCGAACCGTCAAAACCGATCATCATTCCAGCTCTCACAAACATAATCAGTGACAAATCAGAATGCTTTCTCTGCCCTGTATGCACATTGCGTTTCTACATCCAAAGGACAGAAAACAACGAATTTCGCAGAGGTCAAAATCAACTCATTCATCCCTACAAACGAGATTTTGGCGAAGGCTCCACTAGAATGATCGCAACCTGGATCAAGTCAAGTCATCCTGCACGCCTACAAAGATATAAACCTCGACTGCACCGACAACAACATCAGGGTTGCAGCACATGAACTGAGGACCATCTCAACATCATGGGCTTTCCACAACAACCGTCTCAGTTCCTGAGATCCTCGCAGCTGCATCTTGGAGAAGTCCATCAGTCTTCACATCGCACTACTTCAGAGAGATCATGACTCAAGGCAATGGACTACACCGTCCGGGACCCATCGTCGCTGCCTGATGTGTCGTCAATACCCCCTTAAGCACTAAGAAGCAGAAGCAAGACCCAACATACCGAACAGCTCTTTTAAGGGCCACTGAGTCTCATGAATGAGACCACAATTTTTGTTTCTCCTGTTTATTTTTTTGATTAAAGTGCGAAGTTTGTAACTTTTTGGAGGATCCAGCTTGTAACCCTAGGGTGCCCTTTTTTACCAGTTTTGACGAGGTCTTACTGTAAATGCAAAATTTACAGGTAATGGACACATCCGAACAGCACATAGAAACATGAAATTGCCGTCCCCTGGCCCGGACTGGCTGAATTTTGTTTCTATTGCTTAAACGGAAATATACGTTACCTGTTTCCACCCTACCTCCCCTCTTGAGTCACCACCATGACACATTGAGAGGAACAAAAGATAGCAACCAGTCACGCCTGGTTTTATAGGAGGAGTGTGCTCGCGCAGGCACACTTGGGTTATGCAGCTGAATGGCTCTGAACAACTAAAAAATCTCTAGGGAAAGACAGCATTCTGGAAAGGAATGTAAAATTTACAGTTAATGCATATTTCCGTTTAGGCAATAGAAACTAAATTCAGCCGGCCTGGGCCAGAGGCCGGCAATTTCATGCGTTTAATGATACTTGTCATTGTGTAATAATACTAGCCTCTAGCCACTTCCAGAATAAAATTACCATGGTAGTAATTGACTGCTATCTGTCGCGACGTAAGCATACTTTTAGTGTTTAACTCGCACCCAGCGTTAGCCGTGGTGCCACTGTGTAAATACAGTTTATATTTACGTTAACAAGCTCAAAACCGGATTGACTTTAGCAAGCTAAAAATCAGAAACTACTGCTTGTATGGTGTTCCATTTAACTGAATGTTAAGACAACCACGTTTAGGCATAGTAATGGCTGTTGATCACTTAAAATCAAGCTCCTTGCACCAATAGAGATCTCTAGACAGACTGTTTCGCCCTTGTTGGCTCGTCAGTAGAGAATTCTCTATGGATGAGACCTTCTTACTGTTGATAAATTAACAACCTCAAAACCGGACTGTCTTCATCAACCTAAAGAGCAGAAATTCCTGCTTGTGTGGAGCTCCATTGTACTGAATGGTAAACACCTACAATTAGGCCTATTAATGACGGTTGGTCACTTAAAATGACTCCACGTTATAAAGAGTTCATTCGCATACCAAGATCTTCGTCGTTATTGGTGCGTCTTTCACTCTCCGAATGGTGGATACTCATCCGTTAAAGGTACATTTCTCCCAGCGCCATTTTTCTCGATCCTCCACATCAAAGTACGGCCCCAAAGTTCTATTTACTTACCGTCAGTCAATCCCTTGCTAAAAATCCGTTCAAAAATATGGCATCTAGGAGATTATCTGTTGGGTATTGGGCATATTTATTAACATCGTGCAATTAAATAATCCTTTGCGTGCTTACAATATCCTTGACGGTTCATCTGTGTGTATGCTAGTGAGGCCGCCAAAGGGATCAACGGATTTTGTACTGAGCGTTAACTACTACTGTTCATCTGCCCAACGAAGTCCTAAGGCCCCTTCTTCGTCATCCACAATCACGATTTTGAATGAATGAATGTGTTATTAGGGCTGCTATGAGCCCACAGCAAGCAATACAACAACTGAACCACTGCAAGTACAACTAATACATGAAAGCTAGTGCACATCTATGAACCCCTTAATTGACATCCTAAGTGACTAGCATCAACAAATCAACGACGTCATCTACATATGACCAGCCGTGTGACCAGCCGTATGAAGTACGAATACACACAAATAAATCACTGTGTGTCGAAAATGACTCACCAGAGAGGAAGGATGGGCAGAAAGCAGAGGAGAGGGGGAATCTACCTACACTTGAATACCCGTGCTCATGACATAGGCCGCCACAGCTCACAGCCTAGACAACAACGCTTCTGGCGAGTCAAAGGAGAGCAGACAGTGCAGAGCTGGTTGCGCCGTCGGGCGGATGCTCCTTACCATGCTCACTCGTTGATACTATAGAGCCGGGCGGTCCAGCAGAAAACGTTCTGATGTCTGATCTGACTGGCCGCAGCGGGGACACAATGCAGAAGCTGCCCATCCCATCCTGTGACAGTGCGCGGCGAGGAGGGAATGACCCATATGGAGCCTCGAGAGGAGTCTCGACGTTGAGAGGGGATGACGGAACAGCTCGCTTGTAGTGCGTGCAGGAAACGACCAGTGGCAGTCGCAGACCACTCCCTATCCCACTCAGCCCGCAGCCAGGCGAGCAACTGTGGCCGTCGCATTGCTGGAAGAGCGACCAGGGAGGTGGACTCAATCGCATCCTGAGTGGCAGCCCTGGCCAGCCCATCCGCTTGTTCATTGCCCACTGTGCCTGCATGGCCCTTGACGCACGAGAGCCTGACTTGACCGTGGCGAGACGCAATGTGCAGCTTGTGGCAAACTTCAGAGAGATTTGGGTCAGTGAGGTCAATAGTCACAACTGTGCGCCGGAGAGCTGCAATTGCCGCCTGCGAGTCCGTAATGATAGTAACTGATCGGAAATCAGTGTCCAGGACGATATCGAGTGTGACTGAGATGGCGCAAAGTTCACACACAGTACTGGAAGATACAGACAGGAGTTTCCGACTGCAACCCAGCTTCAGAGATGGAATCCCTACTCCCACGCCCCCAGTGCATGCAAGCCCACAGAAGACATCACAATCGGTGACACCAGGCGCAAAGACGCCAAACAGTCCAGAACTCTTCATCCACGAGCAGAAGGGCAAAGCGTGGGCCACTCAACGGAGAAACTGAAGACGCGCACTACAAGAGCTGTGCAACCTTCCCCAGAGGGCCCAACATTTCCAGAACAGACGGACGTAAGGTGCAGTAATCACAGATGATCCTGCGAATGCAGTCCTCATTGCCCCTGCTGACGCTGTGCATACCAAGAGAACACAGTAGCGCTGCAACCCTGACGTGTAGAGGAGGCTCACAGGACTCTCTCTGCAGGAAGTGCACTGGAGTCGACACAAGGCATCCAGTGACGATCCTCAAGCACTCATTCACTGTGACCTGTAGCGTGGAAACTTGCCGCTGTTCCATAGACAAGAACGGAAGATGATAGTCCAGAACTAAGCGAAAGAATGATCTGAACACGGCACGAAGGGACCCGTGCCTCGGGCCAGAGATCCGTGACAGCCTCTAAGAACAGCAGAACGACACCTGGCACGCTCACGGAGCACCAGGACATGACCATTCGAGTCTAGCCTCTCATGCAGGAGGATACCCAGATACTTGACAGCTGAAATCTGCGTCACAGTTTCACCGCCCACACGAATGGACAGAGGAGTAGCACGTCTGGAGCGTGACCTGCTGAAAACCACCAGCTCAGTTTGCTCAGGAGCCAGAAGAAGGCCGCGACCAGCGAGGAGGGTGGCTGCACACGCAACTGGCAGCACCTTCCTAAAGCACCGAACAGAACGATCCAAATGCACCACTGTTGGTGTCAGTTCAGCTCGTTCCCTACTATAGCCGTGTTGATGTGGCTTGCTTACGTCAGCATTCGCCAGTGATGGATGTGTTTTGCTGTACCTCATGCGTGCTCAAAAGCTCCAACACTGGCAAACACCCGCAACCACCTCCCCGAGATGGTTTGCTATTTGGCATTGCTTACGCCTGGTTACATCCATTAGCCTAGACTGTTCCAATCAATTAGCCGCGTCTGGTCGCGTTAAAAGGTATGATGTAACGAGTGCTCTGTTGAGCTTGTTGATTCTCTAAGCTGTGATTGCAGTTTTGGAAGGTACTGAACGGCTGACGCAACGTTACTGCGTACGCGCGACGTCAAGTTTGAGCCAAATTGTCTCTAACAGTGGTGCGTTTTGTTCGCTCTGTTCGGTCGTTTAGGAAGGTCTGAGTCTCCTCGGCACACTGGCAGCAGAGAACTGGGTCACTGCCCGCAAACCAAAGAGCCACATCGTCTCATAGCAGACAATGTTGCTCGAAGCGCCAACTTCCATCAGAACCTTGTTGATCACAACGGCAAACAGCAGTGGGCAGTTGACCAACATCCTCCTACCCACGTGGCATATTCGCGAACGCCAAGAATGGCACAGATGGCTTTAACCAGACCCGGACCAACACCCATGCCGAGCAGACTGCGACGAACCCATTCAACATCAACAGCATTGTAAGCTGCCTTCATATCTAAAAAAAAACACCAGCCACAATGGTACCAGACCGTGCAACCAAGATTCGTAAATGCCGGACAACAGATAAAGCACCGCATCCTGGGCATTCCTGCCAGCCCGGTACCCAAATTGTACCGGCGACAAGCAACCATGGTACTAGAGATGTGATTCGAGCCTCCTAACCAACATACACTCGTAAACCTTCCTCAAATTGGATGAGAGGAAGATTGGTCTATAGTTGGACACCAGGGATCTCACGGTCCGTGGCTTATGCAGAGGAACAATAATGGTGAAACGCCACGTGGCCGGAACAGGTCCACCCTGTAGGAACTCCTGATAATGAGACACACAGGTGCTAACAGTTGTAGTGTCTAGATGACGTAGTGCCTCATACGAGACACCATCAATACCGGGAGTGCTGCCATCTCTGCACTTTGCCAATACTCTGGAAAATTCCAAGTTACCCCAAGGTAGGTCAGTTGGAGACCCATCAATCGAACAGCTCACTGGGAACGGCGGTGTCGAGTCTGTCGGAGGGTGTAAACACTCGCAAACCTGTCGCAAAAGGCATCCGCCATTGCTTCACCCTTCAGAATCGTACCCGGCAAACCTTTCGATTGTAGACCCACAGTTTTTGTTACGCGCTCAGAGCCACCACGCGCTCGTAAGCGAGGTGGCAGTGCAAATCCTATCGCATACCCTGTCTGGGTACTAATCGCGCTCCTTCCGTATGATGTCTGCAATCGGAAGATCTCCCGCTGTTATTTGGTGGCGACACACTAGCGTGTGTCTGGATATGGATGCTGATTTGAAGTTCTGACAACAGAGGGAGCAAATGCGATATTTTAATTTTTTTACTACGCGAGCATTGTCGAGGACAGGAAACGGAACAATAACTAATATATTTGTTGGGGGGAAATAAAAGAAATAAGGGTAAACGTGCTTCATTTATATGCTAGGAGACCATGCTTTGTGATGTCAAAACATCTATCACTTAAACACTAAGGCTGGCATAACATTTTAATGTGATTTAACGATGGTTGGGACTTTTGTGCAGGAGGGCCCCAAAAAGGGGCCTCGAAATGAACACTTGTATGAAAAATTGCAAGGATATCTAACGTTTCCCACGTTTCCTCATTATTACCCTCCCTGCAGAGCCGCTGGGTAAGTATTATAAGCGCAGGATTAAACGAAGAAACACGATGAAGTCAAATGCTGTCACAATGTTGACCCTATTTTATTTCTTCGTTTGAAACTAATATTTACATCTAATTTTCGTTCTGTTTTAACGTAATTACGAAAATCAAATCGTGACAACTTGTCCGGTTGCTCATTGGTAGAAATTGTCCGTCAATGCCTTCAATGTCTTTAAGGAATAATTTGTAGTGGTCGGGTACACCTCAGTTCGATGCGGTTCGGGTTGGTTCCGGGTCGGGTCGGTTCCAAAGAAAATAATTACTGCGGTCTGCGGGCAGCTGCGGTTCTAAAAAATAAAAATACGAGCGGTTTCGGGTATACCGCGGGTGAACCGCGGCTAATATAAACAACCGCTGATAACCGCGTGTCGTAGAAAATGTGAAACTATCGTGGGTTATTATTTTCTTTTTTTTCCCCTGATTTACCTTAACCACTAGGTGAACGCATGGCCAACTGAGATAGAAAATGCAAGATCCGCAAACGAAGTTTCTGTGCGCCTGCCGTCAGTAGCAAATCAAACCGTACAAACAGCAAACGCACGCTTTAGGGACGCACGCACGCTCTCAAGATTTTTTTTAAAACCTATTTTAACTAACTAAAAAAAATACTATGAAAAACAACAAAAAAATAATGAAGTAAAGAACGGCGTTTGTTGAATTATAACAATGTCTTCGTGTGGCTTTATTTTGTTTCCAACATTTTTACATACACATTTGCTATCAATAGAGCAGTGACGTTTGCCGCCATATCGGCACCAGCTTGGCACCAGTATGGGTTTTGGAGGGCATAACTACAAGGTGCACTACGTAAAAATGGAGGGAAGAACAAAGGAAGAATGGATTTCTTAGGCTTAAAACAACGTTGTTTACTCCAACAACAAAAATCGCGCGTTTTAGGTCTAAGAATCACTCTTCACAGCATCGGCTTCAGTATGACGCCCTTCTGTTTCTCTCTGAAGTGCCCCTTGCAGCTAACCCATTAAGGCTCCACCATAGACATACGTCATTTCGTAATCAATGTCTTTATTAGATTTTATAAATCTAATAAAAATTTATAAGATTCGGTGTTCCAGTTTCTGTAAATGCGGGCAATTTCTGTTCCCAAAAATTGACCCGTGCCCACCTCTAACACTAGCTGAAACACGGGTGGTGCCGAATCCACAGTTTGCAATACTGTTTAGGTAGCTCATGTGTATGTCCAATGTCCATGTTCCACCCAACTAAGTTTCTTCAAATTGTTGCACACACACGGGCTAGTAAAGGCTGATTTTCGTTCGCTTCGCTCACTCAATCAGCGCATCCAGTGACTCCCTCCCCCACTGCTAATGATCCCCTTTTTCTAATGATCACGTCCATTATATTCTTCCATGTTCATGTTAATGATGGCAGAAACATCAGTGCATCATGTGACTCAAATCATATCCCCCGAAGCTCGAAGTCGCTTAGTCCAATTCTTAGGGTTGGGGGTGTTCACACTCGTGCTTCGCACTCGTGAGGTTCCCACCCACCCCATCAAATTCAACTACGCCATTCTCGCAAACGAGCAATTATCGACGGTATCCGCAGAGTAATCACGGATATATATATTACATATTTCTCTGCTTTTTCAGCTATGCTGGCCATTGTCCGACATACAGGTTTCAAGTTGGTGTTAGTCCGGAACAAGGTCTTCACAAATTTCACAAGCAGGCGCGAGAGGAAACGTTTCATTACGGCAAAAAGTTGACCCAGGTACGTAACATTTTGAAACCTCTTGGCAAAATTTAAAGAGTTAACTTTAACTTTCTTTGAAATGTCAAGGTGCCCGTAGGGCTTTATCCAAGCACAATATCAGTAATAAATAACATAACAAAATAGTAAAATAACCTACATATACCCTAATATACCCTCATAAGACGAGATAGAAACTAAGACTAGATGTTCACAAATATGAATATATATTTTAACAGATGTTTAAGATTGTCTTATGCATAACTACTCATAAATGCTACTAAGCAAACGGTAAAGTAGCACAAAGACAATAACGTACATGCAAGATCTGGTTATCTGTTCCATTTTATACACCTTAGATTCATATACTAATTTGTTTAGGCTCTCAACAAGCAAAACTAGCAAACAAAATTTTATGAAAATGTGGTAAGATAATATGGAATTTGTTCACTATGTATTATAAACATTAAGTTAGAATATAACAATTTATACAGTAGAAAGTTGGTAAAATTTGAAGTCTATGCTGTACAGCTGGGACGGACTGATATAATTTATCACCTTGCTGCGGTAAATGCTTGTCCATTCCGGGTTGGGGGGGGGGGGGTATGGTGGGTTGCTACTATGCCAAATTTGAATAGGATATTACTTGATGAAAATTTTATTTTTAAGATTATTTGCAAAACCAGTGCTTCCAGTCTTATCAACGAAATAGAAGTTATAAGCCTGACAAGATGAAAAAAATCGGGTTTTTATCAAAATAAAGTGGGAAAAGCAATAACCATATTTTAAGTAAATTTTTACTGTATTTTTACTAACTAAAGGATCGCGTAGACCTTATGTAAGCCTCGGCATGAACTTCCACATTAAACGTCAAACTTCGCAACGCTAAAGTTTCCATCAGAATTCATTTACCAACGAAATTCTGAATTTGGGGTCGTCTCATAACTATTTTACGGCATTAAAAATTGCAATGACAACCGACGAACTGTTTGGCCGCAACATCACGGCAATTCTTGTAGTTGGAATTCGTTGGGTTTCAAACCAATGAAACGATTTTCAACTTTTGTAGCTTAAAATGTAGGTATGAGACAGGCCTAGGGCCTTTTGAACGCTTTTTTTTTTTTAATGTGACTATAACATTCTTGCTGTTGTTCTTCTTGTTGGGGAAATTTTGCGTTCACCTAGAGATCGAACAACGAACCAATTTTCAACTTTTCTTTGAGCTTGAATAGTGGGTAAGAAGTAGGCCTAGGGCATTTTTAATGGTATTTAAATGTGACTGCAAAATTCTCGTTGTTGTTGTTGTTGTTAAGAAATTTTACTCTCACCTAGAGATCCAATTTCCAAGTTTTATAGCTTAACATGAAGGTATTAACAAGGACCAGTGCCTTCTGAACGCCACGTAGTGTGATGATTTATCTCAAAAAGCGTACATCTCAATTTGTCTCATTTGTTTCGAAATTCTAGTTATCTAATTTACCGAAATATTTCCAACGGAGAAAAAAACGAAACGATATAAGTATTAATAAATGCCTAAGCGTATAAACTGCAGATGTAAGCCTTAAAAAAAAATGAAAGTTCTAAAGGAATATACACAAGAAAAAGACATGTAAAACATCAACAACGCACTAATACGTGTAAAAGAAGTGCCAGCTTGTTTTCTTTTACACAAACACTGATGGCTTCCATGTATTTTTCTTGTATCTGTTTCTTTAGAGCATTAATTTTTTTTAAGGCTTACATACGTATTTTATATGCTGAAGCGGTTTTTTTTTTTACCCTTACTCGTTAGGCCTACAGTTTAAACAATCACGTAACAATCAAAACAATATACCATTTCAACTAAAATTTTCTTTAAAATTGGTTAATAATTGAGTGTCTTGTATTGTAACCTAAAGTTTAATATGAAACAAACAACCTTGATACCGAAAATATTGCTTTAAAGTTAATTTTTATTGTTCTCGCAGGTAAATTACAGGCTGAAATAAAATTAATTAAAATCATTAATATTTTTGTTATTTTAAATGTTGACTTAAATCAGTGTTTGTATTATTCAAAGCTCTACATATTTACGAATTTATTTTACCAAATTCGACAATGAAATTCGTTAAAAATTTTTAACAAATTTTAATAAAGTAATGTTATTTCATCAAAGGACCTCTAAAAGGCGTCAACATTCCGGCACGTGCGTGAACTGGCTGGCATTGAATCAGGAGGCGAAACGCAATTTGTACCTCAGTCGGACTTTGCTGTAAGAAGCCATCTGCTTCATTACTTCACGGTAGTGGGACGCTGTTGCGCACGAAGGTACCGCATCCCTCGTCCAATCTTAGCACGACTGATATCATTTCGTGCCCTATCTATTCGGTTTAAACTTATTCAGCGCATTTTTAACCCTAGAACGACCTATGGGGGTTAAGCGGGACCCCTCACAAGTAGTATTTCGCAAAATTCCATGAGAATTTTTTTTTTGTTATTAGCCATTTTTTTTGGACATTGTTTTTTTAGCGTATTTTGAACATATTAGAAACTTTCGACCTGATCTAGGTTTTTTTTCCCCGAAATTTAGACTTTGCGCAACTTTGCCATACTACGGTTTTTAATGTAACATGAAAGTAAGTCTTAGCCCTCTGTTTGATTAAAAAAAAAAGGGTTTTATAACATAATTTTGATTTTCCCACTTGATATTTATTATGTCTACATAATTTCAACATAATTTTCCCCTACAATTTTTTTTTTAAGTTTTTTTTTTGTTCTGATAACTATGACTTGTGAAGTTTTGCCCGTATATGGTTGGTTTTTGACACAACGTGAACGTAAGCAACAGCTTTCTATTTTTATAAAACCTGGTTTAATCATTTAAAATTATTTATTGAAGAGTTGCTTAATTTTTAGTAGCGTTGGGAACAATATGCCATAGTATTAATGTACGAAAATGCCGATTCTGGGAAAAAAAAACAAGCCGATGCCGGTACTTTTACCGGTACTTGTTAACCCGGTGCCGGCCCGATACCGATACCAGTGGTATACCTGCACAGTCTTAAAAAAAAATACTTCTATTACTTAGGGTTCGAACAGAACAACAGATTTAAGGTATGAACGTATTTTTCTCCTTATTTTTCAGGGAGACGAACGATTTCGCAGGTCTCAGCCATTCAGTCCAGACAATTACGATTACAAGCGCCCGTGTGTTACTGGTGTTCGTGGAATTGAAATAAAAAAGTTCGGAGACGTAAGTATGCTGATGATAAGAAACTTTATTCATAAAGAGTGTTGGACGAAGGTCTATAAAGTCCTTGTGCGGCTGGCTACACATCTGATCTTCATTTCACAATCAAGAGAAAAAGAAAAAAATACACACAAAAATTAGATCGGACAGTATACGGCAAAAACATGGATGGCGTTCAAAGGCTCGTGATTAAATTCCCTGATTTTTACGGGTTTTCCAGACCAGTACAGACATTTTTGCCTGATTTTGGGGGGGGGGGGGCTTCTCATTTCATTCAAATCACAATAACTATATCGCTTTGCTTAAATGCTGAATAAAAAATTGCACTGCCCTATAGTGCTCGCAGCCCATCTCGAGTTCGCCCCAGAATGAAAACAAATAATCGATTGTTTTTTTTTGGTATCGGAGTGCCTTGTTGATAGCCATAATAGTTACAAAAACCAAGGCT
>JAHWFP010093420.1:4679-24456 GCA_023313725.1 Lithobius niger | reverse complement strand
CTTGGTGCCATAGAAGGGGGAAGTTGTGAAACAGCATAGTTGGAACGGAGTATCGGCCAGCATTATCAAGCTCACGCACCTGCTCACGCGTTTGATTTGTAAATGAAAGAGCGTTTGCTTTAGCCTGACGATACCACAAGCGGGCCAAGCCGATTGTCCGTGCGCACTGCTTTGCTCATGAACTGGTGTACGCGTCGAGCGTCGAGCACCACGCCCACGCACAAGCTTTTATATTGTAAACGCAGCCTTACAACGAACAGTGTAATGCACGAAAAAATTATTCTCTACACAGGAAGTTCCTAGTACAGAACTCTTTTCAGCGAATTGCGAGTGAAGTGATTTCAAAATTCCAATTGTAGAAAACTTTACAAATAAACATGAAACTATATGCAACTGTATCTAGACTTTGTTTGTATACGACGTATATAAAAATATACAAACCGTAAAAAAGTTTTATATTGTTCAATAAAAAAAAAGAGTTTTAAATTTGGGTAACACGTGTTTCTTTTGTTTACAGTGGTGAAGCTGTGAGGATTGCCGAAGCGACCCACTGACGCAACCTCACACAGTCGGCCTTCTGAAAGACAGACACGCGTCTGAGCGCGAAACGCAAGCTCTTTCTCCCACCAGCTCTCGAGATGTCAGCATCATCATGTTTTCCGAGACTTGATGAGTGTTAATCAAGTTGGACATAAAGTCTCGGAAAATATTGTAATTTTTCACCGTAAAGAACTCCATCATCATCATGTTCAACCGGGCAATTAAACAACCTCTCAACAATAGAATGAGTCCTTTATGCGAACCCTGGAGTCTGCAAGGAGGGATCCTTGCAAAGACTTGGCGCCCGAACAGGTGAAACATCTTAATTTCAACGACGAAATTCAAGAAATTTAAAGACTTTTGGAGATGGGTAAGACGATCGGCCGAAAAAATGTGAATGAACAGACGACGTGACCGCCACATCGAATTCGATCATCAACAAAAATTTTGAAAGGTGAGATCGTTCCCTGTTAATGCTTTTGGAGGGTCCCAAGATGATACCGGAAGACCAGCAAGAGGACAAAGCACCTGCTGCAGTTAGCATACATCACATGCGTACGCCACTAGTACTAAACAACAAAAGAAACCCCGACAGATTAGTACACAGCCAGCTACTTACCATGCTAACTCCTGGCGAATGCTGTTAGCACGCAAATCACTGCGAAAAATAGTGTTATTGTTACGGTTTTATTGGCTATCAAAATGATTAAACTTAATTTTATGGCCATGTCATAATTGCTCATTTTCTTGCTTTCAGCTAGGTGGTTGTTACACCCACCCATAATTACAAAAATGATGGCATGTTTACAGTAGAAAGCTGCATTTTTTGAAGGTGGGAAGTGGCCATCTTGTTTCTGTAGTCAAGTTAGCACATATTTGTTGCTACACAGATGCATTTAGTCCGTACATATGTGTTGCTGCATGGCTGTATTTAGACTGCACAAAATGAGAAAAAGAGATGTCTAACTGCAGCCAAATTGATGGCAAACGAAACAGTTGCATAGTTACGTTGGGTGTGGCCGGTGGCGAATTAGCCCTTGGGGGGCTCCCCTTCATTAAGAACAGGATGGCCTACTAGCAATGCACTAGCTGAAAAATGTTTAAATCCATACTTTTCTAATTTTTTTGTAATTTGTATTTATAGTGAAAATAGGGGCCAGTTTTTCGTACTCCAGTCAGGTAGTCCCTATTTTCACTTTTGTAAAGATACAACTTGGAAAAAAGTTTGGGTTTAGAGAAATTTTTCAGCTTGTGCGTTTTTTATGGTCCACCATGTTTTTTAATGGCAGGGGGATGTGCGGACGGGGATGCTTGAAATCCATTTTAAAATAAAGTTTATACCAAATTAAATAACTAGTGTACTACAAAAAAGCCTATGTTAAATCTAAATATTTTTTCTTTAAGGGGGGGGGGAGGGGGAGAGGGGCCTTGAGGTTGGGGGGCCGGTGGAATTCTGCCACCCTTGCTAGCCTGTAGCTGTAGCTACGCCACTGAAACGAAATAGCCATGTGACGCCCGTCTTTAGCATTGCGATCAAGAAATTCACAGGTCGTGGTTCGCATCCAGTCACAAAAAGTTAAAAGCACAGAAACAGAAAAAGAACAAGCCATAAAGGTGCACAAAAATACTCAAAAAAGCAACGTTTCGGGTCGGAAGACTAGCCGTTATCAAGCACCACATTCATGCAAAAGGCGAGCATCAATAGAGCAGTGACACGACGTAGTATTATTGTATGTAACTCTATGCTGGAGCCTTAATGGGTTAGCTGCAAGGGGCACCGCAGAGAGAAACAGAAGGGCGTCACACTGAAGCCGATGCTGTGAAGAGTGATTTCTTAGACCTAAAACGCGCGATTTTTGTTGTTGGAGAAAACAACGTTATTTTAAGCCTAAGAAATCCTCTCTTCCGTTGTTTTTCCTTCCATTTTTATGTAGTGCACCTTGTAGTTATGCCCTCCAAAACCCATACTGGTGCCAATATGGCGGCAAATGTCACTGCTCTATACGTAAAATACGCTTCTGGGGTAACCACCTATCAACAAGCATCAATAAAAGTTAAAATCTAAAAATAACGATAACTTCAGCCGGCAGAAAGCGGTGGATGGTCAGGTTCCCTATTGTCAGCTTTTCTTCAATACGATTAAAGAATTGAAGTACACAAGAGAAGGATTTTGGAATTTGGTTTATCCATTTCTCCCCCACCACCACCCCCCCCCCCCCCATAAAAAAAAATAATAGCGTCAAAACTAACCTTGTGGTCCCTCCCCCCGCCCCCCTCCAAGCCCAACCCTCTCTTTTGTACAGTACTGTACATGATAGGTTAAAACCAGGCAGCCCAAAATCGCCCAAAAATAAAACCTGCGATTCACGAATGGACCCAATACGCTTCCGTAATGCGCTTGATGGATGGGAATTCCCCTAAACGAAAGCGCCTTTCGACGCTAGCCAACTAAATTCTAACTTTGGTGAAACTTTGGTTTTTACTGATCTTGTGAAAGTACCGAAACAAACGTAATCTACGTACACTGTTTCATAAATACTGTTTCGTACTTACGAGTATAGTTAGAAGTTAAGTAACTTTAGATGCGAAGCTGAGAAGTAAACGACAAGACGCTGTTCCCAACGCTTAACATATTGGCCGAATCTTCGTTTCGTTCTGTTTCCTGTTCACAGATGGCGATACGTGTCAGCGCGATGGCGGTAGGAAAGCATTACGTCGGATTCTATATTTAGAGCGCTCCTACTAAAATCTGTTTCGAAACCGAACGTCATACAACGTTTACCTTTAAAGAAGTATAAAAGTTACAACAAAATCTGAAAGCGCCTTTGCATTCAGTATAAAATATAAATATTAATTTGGTCATAAAAGATGGAGTCGTGAAATCGTCAGCGTTCGTCATGCGCGCTTCACTTGCAATAATAGAACTTGGCGTGCGTAATCCAATCTGGGGGGAAAAAAATCAAAAAAATAAATTAAAAAAATCCCCAGAGGAAAACAAAGTAGATGGAAAAAATCCTAAACCAAACTTATTGTTTATTTTGGCCCTATTTGCCCTAAATTTATTTATTTATTTTATTTATTTATTTTTTTTATTGGGAGGGGGGGGGGGGAGGGGGAAATTTAGAATTGATTGGTGACTTTAAAGTGGCACTTTCGCCGATTGAAAGTATACGGATTCTGGCAACATCTAGCGCTATCTAGTACTATCTAGCACTTAACTTGCATCAAGCTAAGGAAGCCCGTCCTCGTGCACAAGCTGTAAAGATTAACCATATCACTGCCGTTAGATGGCGCCACGGTATTTTCTTACGATCTTCAACGGGTGATAGTGCCGATTTTGAAATACTTACATCTCTCGTGGTTTCCTGCACTTTGTTACAACTCTTAAACACCTCGCCAGGATCAATGCAGTCCGAGTTAAGGCAGCTCACCTACTTACCCTGTATTTACAAGAACATAACAGCACAAATTTAGAAAAAAAAGAAAAAAAAAACTGGTTTAGTACAGCCAACAAATAACATAGCGGGATGCACGCGATTTGTCCGATTTAAACAACCCGTCCCCAGCCTAGTAAAATTTGGACCAAGTTAACTGATCGAACCTAACTTATAATAACAACGACAGAGAAACTTAAAAAAGTAATTTCGACGTAATCGAATCCTCGCAGCCGGAAGCAAATCTTCCACTATGGAAATGAGTTAGAGCCACTGCAGAATTTGTAGTAAGCTAAAAAAAATATAAAAAAATTAAAATACGAGCCAAAAAATGGCATTGAAATATTCCTCAAACTATTTTTCTTAACTTCTTCCCAATGGATTTTTATTTTTTGTGATTTTTTTTCGGACTACGAATCGCGAACCACCTTTGTATGTGGTCTAAGGTTACAGAAATATTGAATTTACGTTTTCAAATAAGTTACTTTTATTTTTGCTAATAAGTTTTGAGTTAATTTAAACGTGATGCCATGGGATACAAGAACTGAGTAAAAGTGGCTGATCTCTTGCAGCGATTGCGTTAAAAATTGTTCCGCAGTGAAAATATCGACCTCGCCTGTTGAAATCTGGGCAAGGAAACTGATCTCATCTAATAAAACGGCTTTTCTGTGCTTTTCTGCACACAGCACTGGCTGTGAAAAAATAGTCAAGTTAAGGGAAAACGAGTTAATTCAGACAGTGCTGTCCTGAGATGCCCTGGGGTACATGGACTGAGTAAAAGTGGCTGCTCTGTTGAAGCGAATGCGTTAAAAATTGTTCCCCAGTGAAAATATCGACCTCGCCTGTTGAAATCCGGACAAGGAAACTGATCTCACCTAACAAAACGGTTTTTCTACGCTTTTCTGCAAGCTACACTGGCTGTGAAAAATAGTCAAATTAAGGGAAAACGATACAGACAGTGCTGTCCTGAGATGTCCTGAGATGCCCTGGTATACGTGGACTGAGTTAAAGCGGCTGCTCTTTTAAAGCGATTGCGTTAAAAATTGTTCCCCAGTAGAAATATCGACCCTGCCTGGTGAAATTCAAGCAAGGAAACTGATCTCACATTTTACATTTTTACAATAAGGGATGGAACTTTTAGGCCCCCCCCCCCTCCCTCCAATCATTTAATCTATCCTCTTCTTCATTACTTAAAATTAGCGAATGATCATGATAGCAGTGTTGCAATTTTTACCGTAAAAGTACTCCACACATAAACACAGCCAAATCAGTATATTTCGACATAATTTATTTTGCCGAAAACCTCCAGCAACCAGGCTGAGCTCTCTCACCGCTCAGCCACGATGACCGTAAAAATCGCTGTAAATTATAAAGAAGGGGAACACTATAGCACAACAGTGCGAAAAATCGTAAACTGTAGATATCCCTAAGATACGGTATATGACTGCATTATTGAGTTTTGCTTCACCGCCGTGACGCCGTCTTTCCATGACGTTAAAGGTGGCACAGATGACAAAATCATCATGCAGGGATCTGAGGTGGTTGGTTCGAATGTCAGTAATTTCTCAAAGAAATGTAATTACCCAGTTTCTAATACTATTGTGCAACTGTGTTTTCTTTACTCTTTATACTGAAAGCTGCGTATAATAAAATATAGAAAAAATATAAGTAAATATTTAAATAAAAAATGCAGTATAAATTACGTAAACTTAATTTATAGTTAGATTTTATTTAGAGTATACAGTTCTTAAGCGATGTTATAACAAGTATTTTATTACAACGGCTCGAAGTTCATGGTGAATTTGTATGTGCCGTATAAGACAGGTACAATAGAATGGTACATGATAACGAGTAAATGGGAAGGTAATATTGAACACAATATTTGTTGACAAGTATATTATGAACATAAATCCGTATTAGGCATCAGAAACAAACATAACACAACATAACAGTTTAAATACAAAACGCAATAACAATCACTAGATGCACATTCAACATTTATTTTTTATCGCCTGATCGATTTCTTGATTCTGCAAGAAGTAGTCGAATAGTTTATTTTTAATCTCAGTTATCCCATCAATTTGGAGTAGTTCAATAGGGATTTCATTAAATACAGCAAGAATTTTATATTTCTTTGTTCGTTTGCCATATTGATTTTAAGCAAAAGGCACTTCATGTCTATATGTGGTTTTCCTGAAATAACTATTCTTTACAGTGTCCGCGGCCTATCTTGAGTTTGCCCTAGAACGAACACAGATAATCGATTGTATTTTTTTGGCAGCAGAGTGCCTTGTTGATATCCAAGATGGTTACAAAAACAATGGCGGCCGTCAATTAAAGCCGCCCCCTCCAGGAAGAAGTAGGCGCTCATAAAATACCTGCAGGACCCAAGATACGCTACGCACACAATAGCTTTGAGCTTAATTTGTGGTCACAATTAAAATAGTTTTTCAGAACCACAACGACATCTCTAAGCTGCTTAATTTTGAGAGTTTTAGTTTTCCTCACTGTGTATTTGTTTAAGAGTTTAGATTTCCATATTCGTTAAAAAGAATTTTTATGATTCGGTTAGCAGTGATATGTTCGGTAAAACTGGACGCTTAATAAAAATTCGGGGGTTGGAGGGGGTTAAAATTAACACATTTCTATATTTTGCGTGTTTATTGCGTTTTAACAAGTCAACAAAAGACGAAACGGGCAACATTTATAAATCAATATTCTAAAACGCGAGGTTTTCCTGGTTGCTATAAAGTTGCGTGAATAAACACGAGTACAGGGAAGTCACCCCTAGCAACAATTGCCACTAACTACTGTTGCTATGCAAATAAACAAACACACTAACTAGATATAGCGTCGTGTTTACGCAGGGCCCTAGCGGTAGCTGCGGCGACTAATACCTTTTCTAATGCTTGCCTTCGAAGCAGAAAGAAGCCAAAGCATTACCAGAGGTATTAGTAGCCGCAGCTACCGCTAGGGCCCCGCGTAGCGTAGGTCTGTAAGAGTCAAGATGCCTTATCTAGTTAACTTTCCACTCTGGTAACAAAGAGAAGAAGAATTATGTTTCCAATCGTCACCACGCAGGCAAATTCGGCAGCAGCATTGACACTTACGACAGAGGAGGGTGGGTCCATCGTAGCAGCCGAGTTTGATCATGTATGAAGGTAAAAACAAGACGTTAATACCGTAACGTTAATGCCACTTATTTTACTGTAAACGTGCAAGTTTGCAAAAATTGATCCGAAGCTTGGATGCCGGTGCAACTTTTCAGCTGCGTCAGTTGTTTGTTTGTGGTCGTCTATCCAGCTTCACTATTTCTTTGCCTAAACCACGCGCAATGGCTGTTTGCCGTGACGTCACCACGAGCTAGCCAATGACGAACGAGAACAACGGCTGTTTGGCCGTCTGATTGGACTAGCCCAGTCACGTGATATGCACGTCACAGCAAACAGCCATGGCGTGTGGTATATAGTATTCATGCTTTTCATTGTGAAAGTCTTCATCGTCTGCAATCCGTTAACCTTTACGTATATGAGAAAGCTTTACTCAAGTCGATATTATACCTGGTTAACCCCCCCCCCCCCCAAAGGATTTTTAATATGAAATTTAACATAATTCTGCCTTTAAGGCAGAGATGCGAAGGAAGAAGGACCATATTAGCCAACACCCGTGTTGTTAAGTATCCTTTAAAAAATATACATTATACAGGATAATTCAAAAGTCCGTTGCACCTTACCAAAAGCCCTACAGAATTAAAATTAGGCACCTGACTCGTAGGACTTTGTTTTGTCCCCTAAGATTGGGGGCCACTCGCTGAGTTGGCGTTGGGGCGCCCTGCCCCGTTCAATCCCCAAGTATAAAATTTAACTTTTTTTCCTGTGAGAAACAGACGTTTGGTTCCAATTGGGAAACTATGCGCATGGCCCAGACAACGTGATAGCCGAAAACAGCATGCTAATTGGATAAACGGGATGCGTTTTATTACATCTTCAATGTAGTCCCCACGCCCACATGAGTGCTTCCCTGCACGGTGCAGGAAATTGTACGGTGCACCCATAAAATGTTTTACAGCACTGAGGTTACACATCTGACACATATATAACAAAGTTTGTTCCTAAAATGGGGACCACTGCATGAGCTTGCATTGGGGCGCCCGCCCCCCCCCCCCAACCCCCAGTTATAAACCTATTTTTGTTACTCTGAGAAATAGACGTTCGCTTCCAATTGGGGAATTATGTGCATGACCTGACCCAGCCAACCTGATCGCCCAAAACAGCATGCTAATGAGATAAACAGGATGTGTTTTATAACATCTTCAGTGTAGCTCCCATGCCCTCATGAGGGCTTACCAGCACGGTGTTGGAAATTGTCCGGTACGGGTGCATTCACCAAAGGTTCTACAGCCCTGAGATTACACACTTCTCACATAAGACAAATGTTTGTCCCTAAGAGGTGGTGGATGGAGTTGGGGAATGCATGACCTTACATCGGGGCACCCAGCTCTCCCTCAACCCCCTACCAAGTTTATTTCTCTTCCCTGCAACAAACATGACCAATACCCCTGGGTTGGGCAGTTGATTCCTGACATCTCCCATAAATTACGGAGCACAGACGCTATCACCGAATGCCTGTTCGTCAACTTATGATAATAATAATAATAATATTTGTCGCAATTGCAACAGGTCTGGCAAGGACCCTAGGAAAGATCACTGACAGCCAGCCTAAATTATAAAAAGACAATTACATAAAGTGATAAAAGTATGGCCAGGGGAAGGTAAGGAATAGGTATGGGGAAACGAATGCCTTACCACCAAGGTTAGACCTGCCAGGGACTCTAAGGTCCCCGATGGCATCGCCAAACGTGTTGGACAAGGAAGATGTAAAAAAAAAAGGCCCAAATAAAAATAGAAAGGCAGATAAAAAAAATGGAAAGGTTAAAAACATCGTTATGTAAATCAAAGTATGGTTATGGTATAATCTAAAACAATGCATCCCCAAAATGGGAATTGTCACCACCATAATATAAATAATTTAGAATTAAAATGCACGTAGGGCGTAGGAAAAAACATGTTAGAATGAGCCGCAAAGTGTAAGCCCAAGTAAAAAGTGGAATAAGGTCTTAGGAACTCAGTGGATAGTTCTTCGGGCGGCGAAGAAAGGGACGAAAGGGGATGATTGATCAAAAGGGGGGGGGTGAAAATAGCTTATTTCATGAGATGTATTACTTACTTGAGAAGTATTGCTTGATCGTTCCCAACCCAGGGTTGTTTTTTTTTTCTGTTTAGTTTGAGAAACAGATAAACTTTGTATCTTGGGGTTGAGGGGGGCCTGGCGCCCCAATGCAAGCTCATGCAGTGGCCCCAATCTAAGGGACAAACCTTCATCCTATTTCTCAAATGTGTATTCTCATTGCTAGGACCTTTGATGGGTGCACCGTACAATTTCCTGTACCATTCAGGGAAGAGTCATGTGGGCATGGAGGCTACATTGAAGACGTAATAAAACGCATCCCGTTTATCTAATCAGCATGCCGTTTTCGGCTATTACGTTGTCTGGGCCATGTGCGTATTTTCTTAATTGGAACCAAACGTCTATTTCTCACGGGAAAAAAGTTAAAATTGTATTTGGAGGTTGAGGGGGGCAGGGTGCGCCAACGCAAGCTTAGTGGGTGGCCCTCATCTTAGGAACAAAACAAAGTCCTATGAGTCAGGTGCCTAATTCCAATTTCGTAGGGCTTTTGGTGGGGTGCAACGTACTTTTGGACCACCCTGTATATTTAAGTTTTCATTTTTAAAAATTTGTTTATCGTGTACTAACGTTTATTACTTGATGTTTTAGAAGCAGAAAAAAGTGACGTAACGTCGATGGCTGGGGGGAGGGCGAGGGGTGTGCAATGGAATTCGAAATTGCAAACCTGTAATCATTGTAGAAGCCATGGGCGGATCAATGAATTAACATTGGGGGAGGACACTTGAGCCCTTTATTTCGTCGAAGTGACAGGGGATTTTTTCCCCCAACACTGACGTTTGATTACGGTGTTACAAACCCTCTTCCGTACTTTTCGGCCTTCGTGGCTATACTATGTGCTATTAAGCCTAAAAATTGTATTTGTTGGGGAGGGGCAGATTTTTGAGTCCAAATAAGCACTTCGTACCTGCTTATTACGTAAGGTCAGTTTGTTGTGTGCGCGGCGTATCTTGAGTCCTGCAAGCATTTTATGAGCGGCTACGTTCTCCTGGAGGGGGCGGTGTTAATCGACGGCCGCCATTGTTTTTTTTTAACCATCTTGGATATCAACAAGGCACTCTGCTACCAAAAACGTACAATCGAGTATCTGTGTTCGTTCTGCAGCGAACTCAAGA
This sequence comes from Lithobius niger, assembly GCA_023313725.1. NCBI lineage: Eukaryota > Metazoa > Arthropoda > Chilopoda > Lithobiomorpha > Lithobiidae > Lithobius > Lithobius niger. The sequence continues at coordinate 14,123 of JAHWFP010093420.1, read as the reverse complement.
TAGGCCGCGCACACTTTAAGATCTTCTTATGTATATGTAATAAATTAATTCAGAAATATTCAGGGACGTCGGGAAGGTTAAATCTTGAAGGGTTGTAAACCAGAAATTTGCCGATTTATTAAAGTGTCAAGGGGTTATGCAAAGGGTTAAGGTTAACAACTATTGGAGTTAAAAAGACGATTTATGATGAAACAAAACGCTTAAGGAGTAAATATTAGTAGTTGGCGTTTTGGAAGGACAGTCAAAAACAAAACTTTACGCTCAGGGGCTATTTGTTGGATTCCAAATTACCAAAAATACAACATTTTTGGTGCTCGAAATCAAAGAAGACTTGTTGACGGAAATAGCACGTTCTTCTTCTTTCTTCTTCTTGGGACTCTTTGTCGTCACCTGGAGAAAGAACCAATGAACCGATTAACAAGCTTTATAGCTTAAAACATAGGTATGGATATGGCCTAGGGCCTTTTGAAAGCTATTTTGTAATATGACTACAATATTCTTGTGACGGAAACCCAAATGGGCTAGAAATTTTGCTCTCGCCTGCAGATCGAACCAATGAATCAATTTTCAGTTTTTATAATTTAAAATATAGGTATTCACAATAAACCCTTTGGAATGCGATTTAAATTTGGCTGCAGTATTCTCGTCTGCAGAGCATTTATTATTGTAGAGCACTGGGTAGAAATCGTTAAGAGGCGTACACAAATTCTGGCAAATCCAGCTATAAAGCGTGAAAGTTGGTACGCAAGTTTTTCTCAGCAGTACAAATCGAACAAACCACGACCACTCCATGATATATCCCCAAGGGCCCCCACAGACCCCCCCCCCCCCCACTTGAACCCCCTGTGCCACCTCCCTAAGGCTCGGGCACCAAATTCTTGCAGATCAAGCTAAAAAATTGAAATTTGGTACACAAGCAGCACAAAACGAATCTTCCATGGCACCCCCATGATACCGAATAGAATAGGATAGAAGGGGTCGGCCAGTAAGATTAGAGCTTTTTTGAGGCCCAAGCGGCAGATGTTAAGTTGAAGGTACCAACATCACAACAGTTATTTTTTTCCTGCATGAGGGAGAAAACTGGAGAACCCGGAAGAAATCCTCGCGCAAAGGGCGGGAAACAACCGGAGAAAAACCCGTACATATACACTACTGCAGACTCTGTTGCTTTACATAAGTTTGCTGACGATGTTAAGACACACTTCAGAGTGAAAACTGATCACGAATGCAATTAGTTAATAAATACCCCTGTTAGCACTAATGAGTGGGCAGTCAAATGGAAGCTGGCTATTTCTGAAAGGAAATATTCTATATCTTTCGAACTGGATTTAAAAATCCTGGTATCCCGTATTTTCTGTCAGACCAGCAGCCGCCCGTTGTGAATCCTATCCAGGATTTGGGCGTGTGGTTTAGCTCAGATTTCAAATTTGCTACTCATTGTAACCAAATTGTTAAGCAAACAAGGCAGCGTTTGGCTACGATTCGACGAACTTTCACATCAGGCGATGTTAAATTATTAGCCTGGGCTTTTAAGGTGTTTGTGCGACCAATCCTGGAATATGCAAGGTCTGTTTGGTCTGTACATTTATTGGGAGATATTGACAACGTTGAACTATTCAGTGGAATTTTACCAAATACCTGTTTGGGATGAAAAATAAATCCTACGCTGAACGTTTGGCAGTCGTTAAACTAGGATCATTGCGATATCGCCGTTTTGTGGCTGACTTAACTTTAACTTAAAAAATTCTATGGTTTCGTTGATTTTCCAGCAGATTGGTTTTTGTTTACCTTGAGGGAAGGTGATCGGACACATGGGCGCTCAAAAAAATCTGCTTGTTGCTCGGGCAAGGCGTTATTGCAGAAAGGTTTTCTTTGCAAATCGCGTGGTGAATGTTTGGAACTCTCTACCTGGTAATGTTGTTGAGGCGTCCCCACCTTCTGTTTTTAAAGCTAAACTTAAAAAATGTGACTTTCTGACATTGAAATCCTTCGTACATCACCTTATGGTAAATTTTCTTTTTTAGATTCTTCTTTTTTTTAACCTGTGAAATGCGTAGCCACCAGGCAATTTTACCCATTTGTTAACTTAGGCTGGGTGTTAGTCACACTTTGGTGTCCTATTCTGTTCTGTGCACTTTAGACACTAAATATTATTATTATTATACTTCTGTACATATCCCCACCAAGGGCCCCCAGGACTCCCCCTGTGTCCCCTACGTGAGGCTTGATCAACAAATTCTTGCAAATGGACATAAAAGCTTGAAATTAGGTACACAAGTCATTCTGAGCAGTGCAAATCGAACCAGCGATGGACCCTCCATGAAGTACCCCCAAAGGGCCACAATACCCCCCCTTTGCCCCCTCACTGAGGTTTGACAAAATTCTTGTAAATCGAGCTAAAAATACCAAATTTTGTACGCAAGTCATTCTTAGCACCACAAATGGAACCAGTGGTGGAACTCCCCATGAAATACCCCACGGTACCCCAAGTGCATCCCTTCCCCCCTCCCAATGTCCCCCCGAGGCTTGACCAACAAATTCTTGCAAATCGAGCTAAAAGCATGAAATTTGGTATTTCATTTGGTAGTCATTTTTGTCATTAGAAATCAAACCAGCCATGGAACTCTAAAGGCTCCCACAGCGTTCCCCCCCCCCCCCCGTGTCCCCTCCGATGCTTGACTAAGAAAATTATTACAGATCGAGCTCAAAGCTTGAATTGTAGTACACAAGCCATTCTTAGCAGTACACATCGGACCAACTATGGAACCCCTATGAAATATCTCCAAGCCTCCCCCCCCCCCCCCAGCACTTTTGGGGCTTGACCAACAAATGATTGTGGATCGAGCTAACAGCATGAAATTTGGTACACAAGTAATTGCTAGCAGTATAACAAATCAAACTTGCTATGAAACTCCCGTGAAATCCCACAAGGACGTTCAGTGCTCCCCCTACCCCCACCCCGGTTGTCAGTCCATGAGGCTGATACCAAAAAAATTCTTGTTGATCGCACTGATTGGTGGTGCAACCAGTCATTCTTAGCAGTAGAAATCGACGCAGCCATGGAGCCCCATGAATACCACCACAACCTCCCCTATGCCCCCCCCCCCTCGTGCACCCCATGAAACATCGATGACCAACAAACTCTTGCTGCACGTGATAAAGACATGCATTGTTGCAGTAGAAATCGAACTACATACTGAATCCCATGATATACACCCAAAGCATCAATGCCTCCCTGAGTCCTCTCCATGAGGCTGATGACCAACAAATTCTAGGTCGATTTGTACTGCTGAGAAGGTACCTGTGCACCAATTCATGTTTAATTTAGCACCACCAGCAAGAATTTGTTGGTCAATAACTTCACACAGGTGAGTGTGCTGGGGGCACAGGAAGGGACCTTAAGGGGGGTATCTGGAGGGGTTCCATATCTAGCTCGATTCATAAGCTAAAAATTGACTTGTGTACCAAATTTCATGGCTTTTAGCTCGATGTACATGCTTACCTAAATTCTGGCCCGTAACAGCTGCACTACACCTGAACATCCAATGAACCGATGAACCAATGAACTGATGAACCAATGAACTGATGAACCAATGCTCAAGTTTTATAGCTTAAAACGTAGGAGATCGGTCATTATTTATCGCCAGGGAGGGGCAGAGGAAATTGGGCGGGGGTAATGAACTTTTTGGACCCTCTCGAGGGGGGCGGGTTATAAAGTTTTCAGGTCCAGTCAAGAGGGGGGGGGGTCAAAACACGCCGACCAACTGGAAGAAAAGTCATTTTGGATCTCAAAAATGACACTTTCAGCAGTCAAAATTTCTAAAAACGCCTCAGCTACGGGGGCCCACGCCCCCCCCCCCTCGGACCCCCCCCCTCGCCCCCTCCCCCCTCCCATCGTTTAAGTGTTTACAAGGTTTTGAAGCTATTAGTACCAATACTGCAACTATAGTTTTAACAACAAAGAACTTTATAGAAAGATCTTGGCACCTAGTTTTTTGGCCTCTTCCGTATTTCAGGTGCTGACTATGTTACCGATATGGGCATACCGGCAAACAGTGTGTTCATCATACTTATTGTATGAATCTTGCCAAGATGTAAGGAGCATTTTATAGATCATTTTTAACCCCACATGTCTTCTCGTTCAAAACGAGACACGTTTCCTTACAACTAATTGTAACTGTCGGTGTGGAGAGCTACTTACTTAATTAGCTACAGCACTAATCTTGGCTACAGGAATCGTTTGGAGACAGTCTCAACAGGCATGTAAAAAGGGCTTCCGCCCGTTTGCCATAATCCTGTTTGCCATAATCCCGTTTGCCATAATCCCGTTTGTCATAATCGCGTTTGCTATAATCCCGGGAGCCCAGAATATCTTTTCCCAGTAGCCATAATCCCGTTTGCCATACATGTTCGTTTGCCATAAATCCTGTATCAAGTCTCATTTTTTTAAATAGCACTCTAAAAGAATATTCTTAGCATTCAAAACTACCTATGGATTATTCACGCCTGGTGCCGAGTTTCTGCGCCATCTGTTGACAAAACTATTTACTGTTTATCAATCCAATTAAAATGCAGAGCTACGTTATTTGGACAAATTAAAACTTTACTTTTGTTTTTAATTCGATGTTAATTTGAAATGTGTTCTAATTTTTTTTAAACCTTTTTTCTAACGTGGTTTAAAAATAATAAAAATAGTGTAGTCATGACACAACACATGTAATTCCTACTTACACATGGGGCAAGTTTTGCACCGAACGAAAGTTTGGCAATTTACTGAATTTTAAAATATTTCGAAACGTAGAACAGACATTTTCGGATCCCAGAATTGGATTTTGGATTCAAAAAAGTGGTCCCTATATTGTGAAAGTTTAATGTTAGCATTTTTTTTTTTGGGGGGGGGGGATCGTCCGAAGACTTCAAGAATATAGTCACCATTACCGTAAAATAATGTTCGTTTAGCGCTGCAACACCGGTAAATCTAATAATGAGAAGATATCACGTTTTTGTGCATCCCGCTAACACTAATCAATGCTACGATTGGGGTTTTTCGTTTTTCGTGCTTTCAGTTCAGCTCAACGCTTGGACGACGCGTCTAGCATGCTACGTGAAACCGAGCGTTAAGTCTTTTAAATAAAGGAAGTCTTGATATTGTCGAAAGAATTTGGCTGATGCAGAGAAGCCATCCATGGGGCAGCAGAAAAGACAGAAATAGTTGAACCATCAATCTAAACAGTAACAAGGATAGAATTCTTGCCTGGTTTTAGCAATACTATAAAATAAACGCCAGTGGCAGATTTAAGGCAAAAGGACCGGGTGAGCAAGCCCTGAAAGGTGATTTTTTTTTCAAATTCTTTTTTTTTTTCTTTATTTCCGTTTAACCACTAGTCGGCTTTTCCATGCTTCAGTATCCGTGCCCACATGTATTTACCAAAAGCAAATGAACGAGTTTCCGTGCGTTTATCTATGTGCATTTACCAGAATCTAAACCATGGTTCATATTAGTTGAATTTTTGACTCGTACTATTGAAGTCATGGTATTCAGTTAGTATGAGGGGGGGGGGATGGATTATGTTGACATATCTGTTTCCTACTACCCGGACCCCCTCACTTACACAGACACTGCACGCCGTGTTTTCCCACGCAGAGTGTGCTAAGTTAATGAGCCGTATGAATAAAAAGAGGAATAACCCTCTACTTGCAAAATAGGAAGCAAATCCCTCAAGTAGTGTGAATAAAACAAAACAAGGAAAAACCTTCTACTTCTGAGTCAGAAGCAATTGTTTTTTCTCCCGACCTTTTGCTCAAGAAGTAAATGGTTTATGAATAAAAAGAACCTTTTGCTCAAAGAGGCAAGCAAGTCCTTCCAAAAAGATGCGTCTAGTCGGAGCTAGACTCACACCTTCTTATGACGGCTGTGGTTCATGTTACGATGGCGGAAGCAGTGCATTTACGAAATGTTAAACACTACAAGTCTCATTCCTCACTAATATTGATTTCACACGGAATAACGTTTGCGTGCTATCCCACGCCATGCCGCGCTCGCGGATTTCACACGGAATAATGTTTGCGTGCCGTGCCGTCCCATAGCCGCACGCAAGCAAGCCACGACGGCCCCTACGCAATGCGCACGGGCTGGCGCTGCTCGGCACGCTTTAATTATTCCGTCTGAAATCCGAACGCGCCCCGTGCCGCGCTGCTGGAAATGCTAACAAAGCTTCATTGTAGTTAAAAATTTCCCGCCATCGGTTGTTGTCAAAACAAGGAGGCTGACAACAGCCGCGTATAATTAAACCGTCTGAAACCAAGTCGCGCTGGTCCTCCAGAATCTGCTAAAGAGGGTTGGCTTATTTATAAATAAATAGACATAAATCGCTGGAAATAATACTAAGGAAAATTGGAGATTAAGCCAACAGCGAAAATCATACACTAGAAATAACGTAGTTCAGTAAGCCACCTTTATGCACTTACGTTTCGTCGGAGTGGCATGACCCGGATTCGAACCAAGTGATCTGGGGGCGAACTGGGTAGCTGGTTCGAATCCAGGTCATGCCACTCCGACGAAACGTAAGTGCATAAAGGTAGCTTACTGAACTACGTTATTTCTAGTGTATGATTTTCGCTGTTGGCTTAATTTCCAATTTTCCAAAGAGGGTTGGCCGCGTCCGGCCGCAGCCTTCCCCCAGCCCGAGACGAATTATTCCGTGTGAAATCACTATAATCCACAGTCACTATAAAAGCCTAGTTCGGTTTGAAGTAGAAAACGTGGAGGGGCTAGCCAGTACCTTACCGTGCACAGCCACTGAATTTCATGGTGATGCACTCATATCTCGACAAAAAAATGGAGATATGTTTGAGGTATCTATCCGATCCAGGATATCAAACAGGCATGCCACGAGGAACTCAGGCTTGAACAATTGTCAGTGGCACGAACTCTCAAAATGCGGTTCATAAAATAATTGCCCAAACTGAACACTGGATCAAATTCCCCGCTACTCCATACGCCATAATGGAAGCCAAAACGCTATGGCAAAATAAATACCGCTTCCCAACTGTCGTTGGTGTAACTGACTGTACATAATGTTGGAATACCAAATCCGAGTATCCACGGAGATGCGAATATAAATCGCAAAGGGAAGTGTACGCTACACGTACAAGCACCCGTGCAATGCAGGAAAGCCAGCCGCACGGCTTTGCTACTGACCTTTTACTTACAGGTTGAAGTGTTTGCTCCCAAGCAAAAGGTAATCATTATTCATACAAACTAGAGGAAATGCATTTATACGTCACGCTAACTCAACGCCATGCTAAATTTCCGTTGGGTAAATCCCGTTAACCAACACCGGAAGTATGCGTCATCGCAAAAAGTGTGGGTTATCAAGTTACCTCACACATTTGCCGATAACCCACACTTTTGACACTCCGGATCACGCGACCAGGAACGCATACACCAACGACCAAATACATCGTGAAAAAAAAATGTAACGCAATAAAAACGCACAAAACTTAATTACTTAAAAGGAATGAAATCCCATCCCTGCAAACTCTTATTCGTCTGGCCAATATCTAAGCCATTCACGCTGCGTTAATTCACCCCCCCCCCCCTCCACAAACTAAAATGCAATGACATTCATTCATACCGATACCCTGTTACCGTAATTTTTATACAATTCTCAAACTAGAAACGCTCAAAATGCATTACATACCTTCCCAGAATGTCATTCTATCCCTGTAGCCTTTTATCGAAGTTCTATCACTCCGAAAAGTTTCGAAAACACAAGCGACCTGGCTAGCGTGAAATACGGCGAAACGACGCTGCGTATCCTTCTTGCCCACTCCCCCACAAACGGACGCAAACGACTCGTCGGTCTACCAACCACTCCACCCTCAGTAAACTAAAATGGAATGACCTTCAGACTTTTCGAGAAATTTTCAAAAAACACAAACACGTTTTAATTAAATACGAGTTAGCTTGACGTCCCAACCGTGATATAAATATGTTATTTATTAAAAACTATTGGTTATTGATTTTTAAACCACGGCTGCGATGATTTGCATGTCACGGCCAAATCATCACAGCCGTGGTTTAAAAATCGATAACCAATAGTTTTTAACCAATAACTATTACTTACTCAGACCATTTACTTTAAGCAAAACTTTTCCTTCTATCTTTTGCTTGCGAGCATATGCTTAATCTTTATTCATACGGGCCATTGTGTCTTGACATGGGCCTAACTAGCGCATCGGTCGTATGCATTTATCAGGAGAGGATATAACGGGTGCGGAGGGGGAGGCCTTCTACCTAAAAGGACCTTATCAGTAAAAGAAAACCTCAAAATTGTTTAAATGATCGGCGCTGGCGCTATATCTGGGGGGCTCAGGGTAAAAATGATGGAATATGCAGGTTAAGAACGGGAGGTAAACAGCAATATAAAAAAGCCATTGAATTTTCGTTACAAAACGGGGCCTTTCAGGTATTGCCTACCCGGCCTTTTTGCCATACATCCTCTTCTGGTGTTTATCTTACAGTATTACGAAAACCAGGCAAGAATGCTCTCTTTGTTGCCGTTTCATTTGATGATTCAGTATGTCTGTATAGCTTCTCTGCACTACCCAACTTCTTTCTCCAATATCTTCCTTGTTTTGCATGCGATTTTTGTTCTGCTTCCTGTGTTGTACAAGTAGCACGATTCCCCACCGACGACTTTCTAATTTACTTTATGCCCTACATTGCGTAGGTTAGGAGAAAATAAATTGGATGACCTTGAATACTACCTCCAAGGTCATTATGAATGGCATCATCAGATTCGCCATGGGTGACTTCCTATACGAGTATTATGAACAACCCATTATCCAAGTCTTAGGGATTTATTTGACTGGTACGGGACTTCTGGGACATTCTAACAATTACGACTTGGCTTATTTGGTTTTTCCCCGTTTTTTTTTAGTCCGAGAATGCTGATGTGTGCTTCAGCCAATAGAGAAGTGACCATTCCAACATGCAACTCTGTTTATTTCAAAAGAACTCGCCTATACCAGTCAAGCCTCAAAGCCACTGATACTACACAACAAAAAATTTGTGAAAACATCTCAAAGGCGCCCAGGAAGCACGCACTGTAGGTACTCAGTAAACCTCAAGGTACCAATTGAGACGTATGCTTGGTACTTCCCTCAGATTACCCTTTGGGCCTTTGCATTCAAGACTTCCAGTACTCCAAGTGATGCCTAACGTGCTCAAAGTATCAACAATAGCTCAAGGTATCTTAGATGACTAAATCCGCCAAAGTGCCAACAACCCGGAAACATTTTATGACAATGAGGGACTTTCGGGAACGGTTAGTGAACGTACCAAACAAGTGAAATTATCTCTGAATAAAAAATACTTTAAGAACTAAACTAAGACTCGATATGGCTTAAGCTTTAAAAGCAGGGACGACGCTAAGGGGG
>JAHWFP010093419.1:26365-70617 GCA_023313725.1 Lithobius niger | reverse complement strand
AGCTCTCACAGCCAATAGAGCTATCTCAATCGAAACCAGAAGTATAAAGTGCGAGGTGTTCACGTGAGCGAAGCGTGTAGTGAAGTGTGTAGTGAAGTACGAAGTGAAGTATGAAGTGAAGTGTGAAGACACCTCTCGGCTTTCGTAGGAGTGTGCCTTGCTGCCAGTACAGCTCACTCGATAATTTGCGTTGCATCATGGGAGGACTCAAGAACAGACGCGACAATTATAACAGCTTGTGCACACGTTGGCTGCTTGCTTACACATGGCGGATATCTGCAAGGTAAACGATGCAGCCGGCATGCACAATGCATACCCCTGTTTTGAAACGCTTTGGACTTCTTTCTTGGCGGGCACTATAGTTGGGGCGAAAAAACTAGTTAACTTAAACGGAAAAAAATTATGCAGCAAGCAATCTTAGGCATTTACTTACGTTCAACCCTTCCCAATGTCGGTCGCCACTCGCCATTTGGAGAGTGGAAATCAACAGTTGGCGACTTGGAATTTAGCTTTACTCGCCAAATCGGCGACTAGCTACAGAGCATGCCACTAAAAAAGGGGTATCTCTGGAACCGTATAAGTTAGAGACGAACGGTTTGCGGCGTTATGCTCAGATTTATAAGGGCTATAGAACTGGATTTTTTGCATTAATACTGGAGTTTAAGAAAATTACACAATTTTGTTAATGCATAAATTAGCGAAACCTTTCATCATACAAGACGTATTTGGTATGTGGCGAGTAAAAATTGTGAAATGGCGAGTGCTTTGTAAGGTCTACTGGCCAAGCGGCGACTGCTACTGGATTGACATTCGGAAGGGTTGCTTACGTTTGAACTATTAATCAGTGAAACTGCCTTGGGAGTGGCGAAAAAAAACTAGTTGGGGGCAAAAAACTAGTAGACTTAAAAGCAACATATTGTACAGCAATCAATTTCTAGGTTTTTTATTTAACCTTTGAACTATTAATAGCTGAAATTACCTTGGCGGTTGAAGGTAATACCACTTCAGCGAAAAAACTAGTTGGGGCAAAAAGAGTAGTGTTTCACGTTTCCCTTCATAACCTTATCAACGCCGCACTCTATAATGAAAATATCAAGTTCAGAGATGAAAGGCAAGCTTCATGACCGTTTCCCAGAAACCCAAGCAAAGTGAGCAAAGAACTGCCGAGCGGATAGCATCATGACAGCATGCTGAACAAGACGTAAATAGTGCGTATAAATGCAAAATTTCATTCAACGTTTCGATGACGTGTGCATAATAAAACGCAAGGCAAGCGACAAAGGAGCATCATGAAATAACAAAATTCAACAAAAGTTTTAACTTACGTCGTCAAGGCACAAACAATTAAATAAAAAATGAAGAATCTAATCTTTCCAGGGCAGAATAGGTAAGTATTAGAGAGCCAATTTAAAGAACACCTCACGCTTCTAATTCAAGTTCTATTATATTTTATATTTGAATTTTCCCAAAAATTCGTGACAGCATGTTAAACTGTGCTGTTAATTTTTGTTATTTGAGGCTCTGATGTTACTTTGCTGGCCGATTTCCGGTTGATAACAGGCTGCACAAATACTCGGAAATTTTGGGTTTTCACGCACTATTTCAACTTTTTTTTTCCAACTTTGCTTGTTGCCTACATATTATTTCAACTGGCATCCAAGTTAAGATCGAATCGTCTCTCTTACCTAAATATGTATTGATGTGACTGAAAAACATCCATCGGAGCCAATTCTGCCAAGTACCTACATGGCTCGAAATAAGCAGTACAGCATCTCAATTTGCACTGCATATTTCCGTAGGTGTGATGCGAAAGGCAATACATCACAGTAATTGCTAATCATTCTTCCCCTTCCTTCCATCCTTCCGCATCGCTCTAATAGAATTGTCTCCTGTTGAATTAAATGTAACCAATCGTGGTTGACGATTGTTGCTAACCTGTGGATTCTCGCTCGCTACCTCCCACCATCCTATCCCTAGTCACAAACAAATAGCTTGCCAGCTACAGCTAAAGACGGCTATTGCCGACAGGTGGAAAAAATAATTGGATCCATATGGAACATGGTTGAAATATGGCCGCATGCATGTTTTGTATTTAGAGTAAGAAATAAAAGAGGGTAGGATCTTTACCCATGCCTTCATAGGTGGAGTGAAAGGCCCAGACCTAAAAAAAAGACAGCACTAGCAAAGACTTGTGATCTGACATGCACAATAAGGTGGGCAGAAAAAATAAAATTTTCGAAATTCAAAATGTCATAGTGCAGAAAAGTTGCCTTTTACCATCACTACCACACACAACAAAATTCATCACTTTGAGGTTAGGTCTTGGGTTGCCACAAGAGCAATAAAGTTTAACATTGTATGTCGATGGGCGGAACGGCAAAAAAGCAAAAATTATGATTTCATTGTTTTAAAATTTAATTTCAACATTATCTCGTTTTGACCGGAAGCCATAAAACGTAACCACAATTTCTAGGATTTTTATTTTTTTTACAGAAATTTGATAATGAGGTTATGGGCCAAAATAGGCTGAAATGGCTATTTTTATCCTATCTTTGATGTTAAATTATACCCATAGTTTTGAATAAAAATTTAATTCCTTTTAATTACACCATTGTTTATATGGTTTAAGAGGATATCAAATGAGATAATGATAAAATTAAATTGTATACCTATCAAATCATTGTTTTTGTCTCTTTCGCCATTCCGTCCATTGACATACAATGTCAAGCTCTTGTGGCAACCCCAGACATGACCACAGAGTGATGAAATTTTTTGTGTGTGGTAGTGATGCTAAATGGAAACTTTTCCACACTATGATATTTTTAATTTCGAAAATTTAATTTAAAACAACTAAAATCTTCTTGTCTTCAGAAAACATTAAAAAAAATAGCAGATTTGCCAATTTTACAGAACCCCCTTGGGAACACAATATCCAAAAACCACAACAATTGTCACTACAAAAGATCGAACTGATCACATGAACACTCCTTTTTTCAATTGGTTGTTATAGTGATTTCCACGCTCTTTTGAATCCTCTAATAGCACGAAATGGACAAACTTAGATTTTATGAATGATGGGAATCTGTTCTTTCCATTTCTAACCGATATTGTTTAACTTAGATAGTCCTGCACCCATATAAAGGAGAAGAGGTAATGGCGTAGCAGAGAAAGCGTACATTGCCGAATGAAAACTATTCTTGCTACACTTCTAATTGCCCGAAATGGACATGCTTAGTATTTTCAAAAAGGTGGGGATCTGTTCTTTCAATCAACCCTAACCAAAACAGTTGAACTTATATAGGGATTGTCCTACGCCCATTTAAAAATGAAGAAGTAATGGCGTATCAGTGAAAGAGTATGGTGATTTTCGAATTCAAAGTGCTCTTGTTAGCCCTCTAATTGCCGGAAGAGGACATGCTTAGGTTTTTCTGAAAGATGAAAATCTATTCGTTCCATCAATCCTAACCAAAATTGTTTAGCTTAGATAGGGACCGTCCTACAACCGTTTAAAAGTGTAGCTGTAATTGGTGTAGCGGCTACTTTCAATTTCAAAGCGCCATTGAAATGCTCGTATTTGTATCTAAGCTAAACAACTTCGGTTAGGATTGATGTAAAGAATACGTCCCCACCTTTCAGAAAATCCTAAGCATGTTCACTTCGGGAAATTAAAGGGCTAACAAGAGCACTTTGAATATGAAAATCACCATCCCATTCGCAGCTACGCCATTACCTCTTCACCTTTAAATGGGTGTAGAACGGTCTTTAAGTAAAACAATTTTGGTTAGGACTGATGGAAAGAACAGATCACCACCTTTCATAAAACCATAAGCATGTCCATTTCGGGCAATTAGAGGGCTAACAAGCGCAATTTGCATTCGGAAATCACCATACGCTTTCTCTGCTTCGCCATTACCTCTTCACCTTTAAATGGGGGTAGGACTATCTAAGTTGAACAACATCGGTTAGGATTTATGGAAAGAACATTCTTCCCACAATACATAAAATCTAAGCATGTCCATTTCGGCTCATTAGAGGATTCACAACAGCACGAAAATCACTATAACCAACTGAAAAAAGGAGCGTTCGCGCGAATTAAGGGTAATAATACGATTTTGTGGTTCAAGGGTTGCTTTTACGTAAAAGGTGTATATCGCCTTTCCTGTCCACAATTGTGTGCTGAATGTTTTTGCTTCACATCATGTTTTCGATTTATTGACGGTTAAGGAGTTACAGCCAAGTAACCTTTTGGGGGAGACTTAAGTCACCTCCCACATGGGGGGGGGGGTTTGAACTTGACATCATAGCTTTTTTTTTCCAGTTAGCCTTCATGTGCATCCATACCAATTTCAATGCTTTTCACACAAAGTGAACAATGCCTTCAATTTTGGGCAGTATTACTTCCATTACGGTATATACTTTTCCGGTAGGTACTTCCGGTTGTGTTTGGTATCATTGGAAAGGAAATTTCAAGAGGAACAAAAAAGCTAGGGGCATAATTTTGCTAACTGTGAAAGCGAATTTTGTATTTCAATAAATAACAGCGAAAATGTCGAATTTGGGCGCCATTTTGAAATAAATGGCACCTTTCCACAACAATATTTTGGTAGACTTTTGATATGTTATTTATGACAGTTTTCAAAGGTGAATGCCATTAGTTTGTACTAATTATTTCTAAGTTTGGCCATTTTTTGCTCTATATTAAGGCGCCTACTTTACCAGTGACAACTTTTGTGATTAGTACGTGTGACTAATCAGTGAGTTACATTGTATGTAAAAGTTTGGCCACCTGCTGAAATTTGTTAGTTAGGTAGTGTTATTTAATACTAGTAGGGGGGGGGCAACCTGGCAGGCCGCCATCTTGGAAAATGGCGGTCGGAAAAGTTTTTTTTTATTTATCTCAAGAACAGTAACTCCAATCAAAAAACTTAGAATAGCAAAATTGTTCAGAACAACTTTCTACATAAAACATATTCCCATCAACATTTTCGTAGAGGCAACGGTTAAGCAGGAAAATCAGAATAAAACTATTATATACCTTTTGCGGGCAGCGTAATAAGCATACATAGTACTACATTCGAGTCTATAACGTTTGACCTAATACAGATAAACGAATGGGGTTTAAAGCGTTCGAAAGGTGCGATTAATACCTTTCGAATGCTTTAAACCGCATTCATGTATCTTTATTAGATCAAACTTTACAGACTAAAACGTAATACAGTATATGTTTACTACAGCCGCGTAAGTGGGCCGCTCACGTACTGTTACGTTCGACCCTGCAAAAATAGTATGAAATATAGATACCTGAATGCAATTTGAATCGTTTGATAGGTATTAACCACGCGTTTTGAACCCCCCCCCCCCCCCCCCAGCCCCACTAGCTGTCGACCTGCCATTAAGCTTCAATTTCCCTCCCCCCTTTTCTGAATGCTTCAAACCCCACACGTATAACTATGTTATATCGGACGATTGGTCACACACTCTAGAGTAAGACTATATTTTAGGGATAAATGTTAACTTAATATTTTTTCTCAAATGCCGGTGTTGAACGTGGCTCTTGTTTAATTAATCATTAATTAATTATTTCATTAAACAAATACTTGCTTCCTTTACAGTATTAACGCCATGGACTGTGCATAATTTGTCACAAAGCTACTCCTGTAGAAATACGTTATGGTACTTCCAATTCCAATACATCTGTTATTGAGGAATTATACAAAAACTTCATCGAAGACTGGGAGCATTGCCACATAGCTGGCATTGATGTGCATGTAGATCTGACAACAGTATAAGCAACCTTCGATAATGTAGTGGCCAAGGAATCTAAATGGCATAAAAACTGCAGGTGGGAGCTCCATAAGGATAGACTACAATGTAAACTAAAGCAATTACAGGTACTATGGTTGCCTATTCGACAAAAGATAGTGTTGCTTCCATTACGACAAAGACTCCAAGGAGACGCCCTATACTAAAGGCATCAGACAATTGTCTGTTCTGCATGAAAACGGGAGGAATAACAAATGTTCTGCAATCCTTTCAGAAACTGGAGCTTAATAAAGAACTTAGAAAAAAGTGCTCCTCCGTAATGAATCCATTGTTTTGACTCGGCTTTCTACTGGAGATCTGGTAGCATGTAAATAGAAATGCCATAGAAACTGTTTCATCTATTTCTACCGCCGCTTCGATTCACCTAACCCATAACCGCCTAGATACAAACGTACGCCTTCAACTTATAACAGCGAAAGACTAAGTCCCAACGCGAGCTTTGTGAGGTGTCCGTGGGGACCCCGAGCAAAGCGGGCAGTCACAGCCCAGTGGTCAACGTCGTCGGCTTCAAACCAAGAGATCGCCGGTTCGAATCCGAGAACCAGCCCAAGTGGTACTTTGAAAAAAGGGTCTGAAAGTTTTTTCAGGCAGTTATGGGTTAATATGAAAAGCTATGATCCTGAAGATGACTTTGAGCTTTGTCCAATGAGATGAATTGATGAAAGAGTTTGTATGGTATTTAAATTCATTTCATACCAGATCTCCAGTAGAAAGCCGAGTCAAAACACTGGAATCATTACGGAGGAGCACTTTTTTCTCAAGTCCTTTAATAGGCTCCAGTTTCTGAAAGGACTGCAGAACATTAATTCCTCCTGTTTTCATGCAGAACAGACAGTTGTCCGATCCCTTTAGTATAGGGCTTTTCCTTGGGGTCTTTGTCGTAATGGAGTAGGCAACCAGAGTAGGCGCCACCTGTGATTGTTTTAAATTACGTTGTTGTCTGTCTTGACGGAGCTCCCGCCTACAGTTTTTATGCCATTTAGATTCCTTGGCCACTATATCATCGAATGTTGCTTATACTGTTGTCAGATCTACATGCACATCAATGCCAGCTGTGTGAAAATGATGTGGCAGCTAACGGTAGCGGCTGAGGGGTATACTGTACTCTACCTAATGGGTTATCAATCCATGGCTATAAAGTTTACAATACGCCCATACTCAATATTATTCTGAAACTGATTCGAAACAGCTCCAGCAGCTTTATAAATCCACGACAGCTGGTTTTAGAGTTCAGAAATTTGTTAAAAAGACTTAAAATGATCAATTTATACTACCGTAATCAGTAGCTTTATACCATGTTTCACTTTGCTCGAGGGGCAAGCTGGTTTCCCTTGGCAACCCCGCGAGCAAACACAAACACTGCATAAATCTTTTAAACCAAATGAATAATTAGTATGCAAATTAAATGTAAATTAATATACAGATAAAAATCAAAGTACGAATAAATTGAAACTTACGTGTGTGTAGTGCGTTGATGAGTGAGCATGCCGACAAATACATAAAAGTTTAACTTAAAGAAAAAGAATTATCAGTGTCATAATTTGCTACTAATACCGGTATGCAAAATTAATCAACAATAATATTATTACCTGCTAATAAACATGTATGAAAAAACGGCTCTTACGACATTAAAAGTTCAAAGTTCACACTTCACAACGAAGAAATGAACAAAAACTCTGTCCACTTGAATTTTCGGTGAAATAATGCAGCATCCACCTTCATCAGTAGAGTCCATACAAAAACGAAACGAGGTTCACATGGCGTCAAGCTGGTCAGAATCTTAATTCAAACTTGCCATATTTTCGGTTGGACCAATGAAAATGAGGCAAGTTTGAATTCTGATTTTGACACAACCTGAAGCCACTTGGACGCTTCCGATGAAGATTGACGCTGCATTATTTCATCAACAATTCGAGAGGACCGAGTTTTCTGGCCTCGCCTGGGTACTTTATAGAGGGATCATGCACGTGCATACGCAGACCAGGTTAAGCAGCTGGTCGGCTCTAGACAACTTCAAAACCTTCAGGAAAAGAATGCAAAAATTCACAAGTAAAGTACGTTTCTGAACGGCAAGTAGAAACACCTTTATCACCATAAAGTTGAGAATGAAGCATTCACACTTCTCAGCATTGTTGTATTCTCAGCATTGTTGTACGTCATTCCCAGTCCAAGCATGGGGGTCAGTGTTCTTTACGTAACACACTGCAACACGTGACAGTGGATAAAAGATCTACAAATGTGTAAATGTGCATATAAAACTGCACCATGGGGCCCACTGACAGGACCAGCAGACTCACGAGGCATGAAAAAACATTTAATTTTCAACACGTTAGAAATTTTCATGTCTTGCTCACCTAAACAGGACAAACACTTACATGAGAATGAAGCCACATCAACCAGGAACCCCCAAATAGAATACTACTTACAATAAAAGAATAAAATTTTGGAAAAACACAAGCTCTAGTAGGAGACCTACTGTTGTTATGACACCACCTCCAGAGCTAAATTATATGCGGTTCATAGGAAGGTTATCAAAGTCATTCCTCCACATTTTCATGGTTCGAAAATTTTTGATTACGTTTGCGGGTACCTGGTTAACTCGGCTTCAAACTCGTGTGGTGTTTGTCCTTTTTAGGTGAGCAAGACATGAAAATTACTAACTTGTTGAAAATTAAATTATGGTTATTCATGCCTCGTGAGTCTTCTGGGCCTGTCAGTGAGCCCCACGGTGCAGTTTTATTTTTCATGCACTCACGCTTAAAACTGTTTAATGTGGACAAGTGCCTAGGCCTTATAACGATTTAAACTTTTTTTTCTGCAACTGCAAGGCCTAATAACCTTTTTAACCTGTTTTTAACTGACTTGTAAGTAACTTCTAGTGCCTTCCGTGGACATTTACGGCAAGTTTTTTTTTCGAATTTTAGGCCATTGTGCCCAATGCCCAAACCGGTGGCGCAATTCAGTGTACCCAATCCAGTGACGTGGACAGAAGGGGGTAGGAGGAGCATTACTCCTGGGTCATTCCATGTCAACTGGTCCAATTTAGAAAAACTTTCCAGCCCGACCATCTCAGAATTTGATGAAATTTGGCACAATTGTTTAGATTCATAACAGAAGTTACTCCCACCGCTTTTTACAATTCTAGGGTAAGTATTTACGGAGGAAAAATATTATAAAATTTTGGTAAAACACTCGTTTTACGCTAAACGCGTCGTATTGAAAACGCGATATCTTTAGAACGGTTCATCATAGGAACTTGATTTTTTTTTAAAGATGTTGAATCGCTCTACAAGTTTTATGCTACAAGCACTTTATGACAAAATACATTTTCAGTGAGAAAAATTAAAAACAAAATTTGAAAACACATTTTCGTAATGTGCGATAAGTCCTACTGCAAAATAACTTTCTTATTGCTGAAACATCTTAACTTGTTAATTTTCGCATTACATTGCCCTCAATGTTATGTTTCCCTGGAGGTTTCTTGGTTGCGTCTAACTGCCTGCTTGCATGCCCACACTGCACCTGTGCGGCGCAGCCCCCTATAAAAGCGAGAGCGCGAACGCTTTCGTCATTCATTTTCCTCCAGAGGTTCCTACTCGGTACCTCGCTTCTCGTTTCCCCACCATTCGTCCGGAATTTGGATTTTCGTCGCATCAAGATGGCCGCTGCACCCGATGTCGTCGCTTCAATTGCTGCTCGACTCATGCTTTCGTCCGATGGCGCTGATGTCCTTTCGGCCCACCACCAAGAGGAGCGCTACCCCAAGCTGGCTAACAGACCCCTCGCACTGCCGCTCCAGCTTTCATTTCGGATGCCCCTCTGGCCGTCGATGGCTGTTGGCACCAAATCTTGCCACACCTACCCATGCATCGTCCCACTGGTTTTGGACGTACCGTCAAATGAACCACCGCTACAAGCCAGTCGATGGACTCCTCGCCCGCCGTATTGGACCCTAGGTCTAGTTTTCGTCGCTGGTAGTTTCAGTCAACAATCACGACCACAGTAGCGATTCGATTAGCCTCGTTTAGAGATTCGCCTCGTGGACAGGGAATTCCATCTTCAAATAGAAAGCCAACTCTATTGTCATTCACACCATGAAAGAAAGTCTCTTTTCCAACGATGTATGGGGACTCTCCAGTAATATCAGCTCAACTCGGGTCACCTCACTACCGATGTATCGGTCCACAATCCTTGTAGAACTTCGTCTCCACTTCACGCCATGACAGCTTATCTTCACAAGGGGATCATAATTGATGCCGTTGTCTCGTCTTATTCGTGACTTACTCCCACGTTATCAGTGAAGTTTAAAGCCATCAAGGTATCTTTCTGACAGCCAGTCTCAAACAACCCAAAATCAAATGGAAGCCGTCATATCGTCTCAATCGTTCTGAATGAATCTCCAAACCTTCGGGGCCTCACTCGGACTAGCGATCTCGGTCAGCTTGTCCTGACCAGAAGAGCTACATGGTCGTCACTGTGTCATCTCATTGGGTCCAACAGTCACGTTATAAACCAAGTTCAAAAGCTTCAAGGTCTCTCTCAGACAGCCACTCTTGGACAACCTGTCTTAACCGAAAGAACAAGATGAACGTTGTGGTCTTGTCTCATTCATAACTAACGTTCACATTAAGGTTAAAGTTCGAACCATCAAGGCCACTCTGACACATTCAGTTCCAGACAACTTGTATCATCCATAAATTCAAGATGAACGACAGCGCTGTATCTCGTTTATCATTAACGTCCACAATTCGTAACATAGTTTCAAGACATCAAAACAAAGTCCCTTTCAAGAGAATTAGTTTCGGACGGATCGTCGTGACCAAAAGATGAAGAGAGACATTATCGTCTCGCCTCATTCACCATGATCACTCACGTTAAGTAAATCCTCATACATTCGGAGCCCCACCACACAGGCAGATCATCTCAAACAACTGATCTGGTCCAATAGACCATGATGGAAGTTGTAACTTCACCCCACTCGGATCTGACACCAACGTCAAAAACAACAAAAAAAAACTTTCAAACAATACAAGACCATCTTAAAGTCGTCCTCCTCATACGGACCATCCTCATCAAACATTCGATACTGAACTCGGCTTTACCTTCCTAACAGGAAGACCATTGATTCCGGCTCCAATCAAGTCTTTCGAAAGAAAACGGCCACCAACAGGTACTCTTCCCCAACCGGGACTTGCTCATGACCCTGAACTCCTTAAAGCAGGCCCCTCACGAACCATAGCAAGACTGTAATTCTCAACAACCCTCAAGACAATATCCTTCCCATGACACAAGCTGCTACTCATCGAAACAGCAAAATCCAAGCTTACCAGCTGACCCAGCTAACATTTTCAAACCAAACCTCTGCTCGACAACACAGCACCCAAGAGCAAAACTTCTGAGCGGTAAACTAGAAAAACAAAAAAAAAAACCCTTCCAGCTCCATCAACATCCTTGAAGAAGAATCACATCAACCTAGTGTTGCAAATCGGAAAGAAAAATATTTTTTGGAAAATTTGGAAAAATTTCTGGAAAAAAAGGAAAAAATTGGAGACTTATGGCATATTTCTTTTATGTAGCCTAATAAGTTTCCTGTCGAGGCTTATAAGAAACCAACGCAACAGAAGAGGTATCTAGTAATACACAAAACAAATAATATAGGCCAATGATAAGCCTAAATCTGGGTGCCTCACATTCAGTAGAATGGAGTAGCAAACGAGCAGAGTTTTGTGCTTGTTAAATCACCACAAGCAACTATCTGTGCTCTCATCCACAGAGTATTCTATACTGATGAGCCCAAACAAGGGGAAAATAGTCTGTTTACAGATCTCTGTGGGTGAGAGCAGCTTGATTTCAAATGATCAACTGTCATTATGGGCCTAAATCTGGGTGCTTAACATTCAGTAGAATGGAGCCCCATATAAAGTAGTAGTTTCTGCTTTTTAGCTTGCCAAACTCAATCCAGTTTTGTGCTTGTTGCAAAGACAAAAGTAACAGCTATACTTACTTGTATTCCAATATCCAAGTATTTGTTAATAAACATTGGACAAACTTTCAGTATTTTAACGTTCTTCTACCGACCGACTAAAACAGTATATGAATTCTTAATTCACTCTTCAACACTGTTTATCTTTAGTGATACTGTTTGTTGTCAGCAACATACACCTTTTTTAGTGGAATGAAGAAACAAAAAAAATTGTACATATGTATACATTCATGCTCAATTTATATTTTCCATTATTTGGAAATTTTCTAGCCACACGGAAATTTTTTCCGAATTTTCCATGAAAAATTTTCCACTCACAACACTACATCAACCAACAGGCCCATCACGTGCACTGCACATCTACACAACACGGTCCCAGCACGAAGACAAACGGAAAGGAAAGAACCAATGTTTCCTCCCCACAAACTCTATCTCGTCAACCTCGGCCGCAATGGCATCACGTTGAATCTGAAACACCATCGAAGCAGCTTACAACAAACATGGCAACACGTGCAGCAACAGCACACGAAACGCGAATAATCTCCACATCGTGGGCTCATCACAACGCCATCCTGGTTGTTGAAATCCTAATAACAATATCTTGGCGTAATCCAACAGAGGGACTACACTGACAGGGACCATTTGTCGCAGCCAGAACCGTAGTCTTAAGCACTCAGAACGAAGCAGAAGCATGCCATCCCGTTGATGGAAGCAAGCCATCCAGAAGGAAGCAAGACCCATCTTTAAATCAACGGCCCCTTACAGAGCCATCACGAATGTCAAGACCAAATTCCTGCTCCACCACCATTGTTCTAAACAAAGTGCAAAATTAAGAAAAGAGGGGTAAATCGACCGAAATAATTTTATGTAGTATTTTATACGTTATAATAAGGTCGAACCACAGTCGGTGAAGTTCCAACAGTTCAAGGCCTGCCTTGGAAAGCCGTTCTAGATGATCAAGGAGGGCTGCGCCGCACAGGCGCAGTGTGGGCATGCAAGCAGGCGGTTACACCCAACCAAGAAACCTCCAGGAAACCTTACATTGAGGACAATGTAATGCAAAAATTAACTGGTTAAGTATATTTACGGCTAAAGAAACCATTTTTAGCCTGCCGGGCTGGAGGCCGGCAAATTGGACTTTTTTTTTTTAAGAGTCTACACACCTTTTTACTTCAGACTTTTGTTTGTTCTGGCGTCTCAACTTACCTAGGCCTATTAAAAAATAATTCTTATAAAGGCACGTACACGCTGGTTAAATTGCCATATGGAAAAGTACTACTAAGGATAAGTTTCACTTTCAGTTTAGTCAAAGTGAAAGTGCCACAAAAGTGAGCAGCCACGCATGTTTGGGCATGCTGTACTTCTGCTCTAGTCTCAGTTGAATTGAGTATCTCATGTGTGTTCAGCCATAGATAACTGTGCTGTAGGACAAGAACGACGCTGGCTCGACTCACGATTGTGAATAATGGTGTTTACTGCTTCTTCGTTATTATAAAAATTACATTGCATAAATTTACAATTTGACATCGAACACAGCTGAATTTGTCACAACAAGTCGGCCGCTCCGACCACTTGTTGTCTCTCGTGAGAGATGATCATTGTCTGCTGCCTTTGGCCCAAAACCGTCCATAAATAGCTTGCTTCCCGCCAAAAAGACTTGATAGAGTTCTTATTTATGGAACGTCCTTCTCGCCAACGTTGCTTTTCAAGTTGGCCACAATGTTTCAAATGCCGTTTCATTCGAAGACGATAAAGATGGCCTAATGACCCATAATCGGTTAATTAGACCAATTAGCTTTGGAATGGAAGGCATGTTCTTTACAGCTCCAACCCTTGTCATCGATTTGTTACTAAACAAATCTCCGAAAGCACTGGACAACTAGTGATTTCACATCACCAGGTACGAATCACAGAAGACCAAGGATCGTTTCCAACTCCAGAACCCCACCAATACACTTATCACTGCTGCACTTTCACCATGTTGCGCCAGCACACCAACCTGCTTCACACTTCACTTTCTTCTTACACCACACTACTCTCGCACAACACACCTCTCCTCCACCTCTTCACCACTTAACCCAATGTGCAACTTGGCACCAGGGCCAGCCCTTTACCACTTTGCCAGCTGACATCACCTTGCGTTGCACCCAGAAACACGCCACCACATCCTCGATATCACTCTTTAACAATCCATCCACTTATACTTGCGGCAATCCCTAATTAAGCTTTCAATCGATTTTTTTACGCTCCATCACTTCTCAAACCGATCTGAACACACCACTTCACCAATCAAAACCATGCCCAACAATCCAACCTCCAGTTGTAGCTCAAAATTAAAAGTTACATAGTTCACCACCGGAGAACAAAACACAATAATAAGGCAAACACCCCTCCCCCCTCAGACTTGGTACTAGGGTGTTTGCAAATGTACCAACCTAAATACAAGCAATGCATATACACATCCAAACACTTCCTCAAATCACTCAAATTCATGTAATGATTTTTCACATCTAAACACTTCCTCAAATCACTCATGTGACCCACAGACTGAGGGACAATGCCAAACCTCAAACCTGCCCCTTTAACACCACCTTCTTCCACCAATCCTCCCACCTTGTTAACGCTCCTTACTGGTTTACCACAACCATTGTTATGTTCCCTTCCCACTCCAACACCGCCATCACCCGCGTTGTCACACCTTCCATTCCCCCAGACAATTTGCTTTCTGTCCATCCCTTCCACCGACCTACACCCAGAACCAAACAACCACCCTGCCCTTAACACACCAGTTTCAATTTTCAACCAGTAATTCAATCCTACGATCGTCAAAACTTAAGC
The DNA here is from genome assembly GCA_023313725.1 of Lithobius niger. Lineage (NCBI taxonomy): Eukaryota > Metazoa > Arthropoda > Chilopoda > Lithobiomorpha > Lithobiidae > Lithobius > Lithobius niger. The sequence goes on along the minus strand of JAHWFP010093419.1, from coordinate 55,973 downwards.
CGACTCATTCTTTCTTTGCTACATATTTAATCCCAACACTTCCAACCTTTATTTCCTTCCCAGCAACACTAGCCCGTTCATTACCTAACACGTGCTGCAAGTCATCATTTGTTGCCTTTTAAACGAGCTCATTTGCAACGACCTTGACACTTAATTCTAGCTTTCCAGTGTTTGCAACTTTTTCACTAGCAACAATTTTATCCAACTTTCCTACCTCTTGGTCTTTGAGCACAAATAAAGTATCAAGTATGTTACCGCAAATGAATTTATCAATCGACTGCTCGTCACCTTTACTACTTTGGTTGCAAGTTCTACTCTTAGTAATTTTATTTAGCCTACCGCACTTTGGGTCCCTTTTGCATCCTATTGCAACATTTCATGCGATACCTGGTCTAAAAGAAAATGGCAATCTTCGTTTTCCACACATGCATTCCCTGTTCCCAGCTCATCTTGCATTAAAGGCACTCTCCTTCCTGCCTGATTACCTGCTTGTGGCTGTGACTGTGCACTGTTAGCCGAAGCTTGATCATTACTACATGAGACATTGTTCCTAATACTTGCATCCATCACATTGTTTGCTTTCCTGCTGTTGTGAGTTATGCTTACTACCTTGTAAGGAGTGCTCCAGTCAAATAAACATATACATTAGTGGTATCGCATGACAGCCATACTGGACATCACTAGTAACAGCAGTCTCTTATATTTTGTACTATTACATGGTGTCAGACGTTGCAGCACCCCAAAAGAAGTAATGGAACACTTTGAGAAACCAGATAGGTTGCAGATGACAGGATGTATTGCAGAAAATTGGGAAGAGTTGGAAGAAAGAATTTGATGTGTATTTGTTGGCTACAGGGCATGAGAAAACGGACAAATAGAAGATCGCCATTTTGCTCAACACAGCCGGGCCAGAGACAATAAGACTGTTTGACACATTGACATTTTATGATGAAGAAGATAAAAATAAATATGACAAAGTGATTCAAACATTTAACGGTCATTTTCTTTCCTAGGTAAATTATGTACATGAACGTTTTAGAGTCACTGATCATAAGTCGAAAGAAGGTGAAAGCATTGATCAATTTGCTACTGCAATAAAACTGTTAGTGCTAAATACAGATTTCTCGGACATACAAAAAGAAAAGGCATTCAGGGACAGGATTGTGTGTAATATAAAAAACGAAAGACTACAAGATAAATTGCTGAACACATCAGAGTTAACATTGGAACACGCCATAGCTCAATGTCATGCTCACGAGGAAACACAGAAACAAATGCAACAACACATGCGTGGAGTAGCACGTACTTAAAATGAAGTAGCAGTTGACCAAATTAGCAAACAATACAAAATGAACAATAGGCCACAACAAACTAGTACAGCCATACAAGGTGCAGCATCAGGATATCCACAGCAAATTAATGAAACAGTAGACAGTAGTATATGCAAAGCATGTGGATTGACACATCGCAGAAGAGAATGCCCAGCATTTGGAAAAGAATGCTTCAAGTGCAAAAAGAAAAATTTGCATCAGAGCAGTACAAGTAGTAGGAGCAGAAATAAATCAAGCTTATTATGATGAACTGAACATCGGAGAACTAGGGGCTACTACAATTACACATCAATGGCACGAGTTCATCAGTATGGGGGACTTGAAGATCAAAATGAAAATAGACACAGGTGCAGAAATTGATGGTGCAATGTCGAAAAAGGCGTGGCCCACCAAGACTGGACCCTACTAGAATCTTTCTTCGTACGTACGGAAATCATCGCATCAAACCGTTAGGAGAAATAAACATTAATGGCACGGTGAGAAATCGGTGCCAAATTGAAAATAGTGATAGTGGATAGTGAAGTGGAATCTGTGCTGGGTATACCAGCATGTCAAACATTGCAATTGGTGGAACGTGTCAGTAGTATCTAGGAAGTACACAAAAACATAGGGCAAGTACCAGTACTAGAGGAGTAAGAAAATTCCCACATGGAATCATGGAGCGTGGAATCCATGGTGACCCTGGAACAAATGAAACAATTAGGAGTCATTAAGCCAATCACGGAGCCCACACCGGGTAAACAACATGCTGGTACGGGAGAAACCAGATGGCACACTCCGGATTTTCCTAGTTCCAAAAGAGTTGAACGAGGCAATGGAACGTGAACGCTACGCGCTGCCGACAGTAGAGGAAGTAGAACTACAAAAGTAGCAGGAAAAAAGAAATTCACAGTGTATGACCTGAAGTATGGGTTTTGGAATTGCCCTTTAGACGAAGCTGACCACATTAAATACACCATTTGGGCAATTTTGCTTCCTAATGATGCTTTATGGAATTAAAGCAGCACCAGAATATTTCCAACGTAAGAATGTTGAAAATTTTGGGGACGTAGAAGGACTCACCATCACATATGAGGACATGATTTCTGCAGCAGATTCGGACGAACATAACGAACAGATTCCACATGGAGTGCTACAAAGAGCACGAGATGTCAATGTACGATTCAATCCGGATAAATTACAGTGGGCAAAAGACAAAGTGAAATCCTTGGGACATATAGTATCGGGGAAAGGCATGAGGCCAGACTTAGCAAAATAAAAGCTATACAGGATATGCCCACACCTAGATCTAAAAAAGAAGTACAATGAGTATTGGGAATGATAATATACCTATCTGCATGTATTCCACACGCAGCATCGATCAAGGAACAGTTGCGAAGTCTCACGCATCAAGACGTGCCATGGAACAGGCATCATGAACATTCAACAACCATGGAAGGAATACAAGAAGTATTGACTACTGAACCAGTCGTTAAAAGTTCGAAACTCATTTTCGCTCACTTTCAAACTGCAGATATTAACAATACCTTGCTAATTTTCGACTGAAATGCTTCAGACTTCATCAGGCATCCCCGTTAATTGGCTTTTCTACATCTCCCCTGCTGGTTTTTTGAACACGGCAACCATTTTGAAAAATGTTGTGGCCTCCGGTACTTTCAACGCTACTGCGTTCCTACTCTTCTCGTTCGCTCGTTTCCAACCACTTGCGCTGGAGCAGGGAATCAAGTTCTTTTCCCACTAGGTGCACAATATGCGGGTTTGATGGCCCTTGGGTGTACATCAGTCGAACAGAATGTCTTCTGTGGTGTTGAATGGCGATTGATTCTAGGCACTAAGGTGGGTGTCACTCGCTGTGTTAGAGCTGATGAGCGTTTTGGTTTTTACCATCCAATGCTATGTTCAGTGCCCATGCAATGGAGTGCAATGCTGTTGTCTCTCATTTTATTCCTGGTGTCACTTATGTGTTGGCCAATTCTCGTTCTTACTCCTTTTCTCGTTTCACCGCTGTACACACCACTGCACCCATTGCATGGGACACAATAAACACCTTCTCTGGTATCAGCCTCATCTCCCATGGATTGCTCATCTCTCATTTTCTGCGTTTCTCGTTCAGCACTTATACTCATTTTGAGTTTTTCTGCTTCTAATCACAAGTGACTTAAGATTCGCGCTCTTCCTAAAGAAGGTGGTAAATCCTTTCTTGGAGATCAAGTTCTTGACCTTATCACTTCACTCCTCTCAAATAGGTCAGTCCCACTCTTCTTTTCTGTACCATTTCACTTTCACTTTTTTTCTTTCTCATTTGCTTGTTTCTTTGCGATTCCTCTTGCTTTTTGAATTTGCGCATTCAGGAGACCTCCTGTTGAAGCGCAGTGACTTAGAAAGAGTGTGTGAAAAATTGAATGGATGGCGCCCTGATCTCTCGTTCACCCTTGAAGAAGAAAAAGAAGGGTCCCTTCCATTTTTGGATGTTCTGATTACTAGAACAAAGAGTGGGAAAGTTACTTTCCAACCGTACAGAAAACCAACAGCTTTACAGAGGGGCATCTCGTATTTCTCTGGGTACCCCAAGGAACAACTTAAAGCCATCTCCCTGAATGAATTCTCACGTCTCTTCAGAAACTCTAGTGATGAAAGAATGGCCACGCCACATATTCAGGAATCAAAAGGAAGATTTATTCAACTAGGCTACCCAGGAGGTCTTCTGAATGCGCAAATTCTAAAAGCAAGAGGAATTGCAAAGAAACAAGCAAATGAGAAAGAACAAAAAAGTGAAAAGTGGAATGGTACAGAAGAGAAGAGTGGGATTGACCTATTAGAGAGAAGTGAGTGATAAGGTCAAGAACTTGATCTCCAACAAAGGATTTACCATGTTCTTTAGGAAGTGCGCGAATCTTAAGTCACTTGTGATGAGAAGCAGAAAAACTCAAAATGAGAGTATAAGTGCTGAACGAGAAACGCAGAAAATGAGAGATGAGCAATCCATGGGAGATGAGGCTGATACCAGAGAAGGTGTTTATCGTGTCCCATGCAATGGGTGCAGTGCTGTGTACATTGGTGAAACGAGAAAAGGAGTAAGAACGAGAATTGTCCAACACATAAGTGACATCAGGAATAAAATGAGAGACAACAGCATTGCACTCCATTGCATAGGCACTGAACATAGCATTGGATGGGAAAAAAAAACGCTCATCAGCTCTTAACACAGCGAGTGACACCCACCTTAGGTCCGTAGAATCAATCGCCATCCTACACCACAGAAGACATTCTGTTCCACTGATGAACACCCAAGGGCCATCAAACCCGCATATTGTGCACCTAGTGGGAAAAGAAATTGATTCCCTGCTCCAGTGCAAGTGGTTGGAAACGAGCGAACGAGAAGAGCAGGAATGCAGCAGCGTTGAAAATACCGGAGGCCACAGCGTTTTTCAAAATGGTTGCCGTGTTCAAAAAACCAGCAATGAATATGTAGAAAAGCAAATTAACTAGGATGCCTGATGAAGCCTGAAGCATTTCAGTCGAAAATTAGCAAGGTATTGTTAATATCTGCATTTTGAAAGTGAGCGAAAATGAGTTTCAAACTTTTTACGACTGTTAATCAAGAGTTTTAAAGTACATTCAGTAATGGTTTTTTTCAGTACTGAACCAGTACTCAAGCTATATGAAATAAGCAAACCAGTGGCACTGCAAGTTGATGCCTTGCAATTTGGTTTGGGAGCGACAATGATACAGGAAGCGCAGCCAGTGGCCTACGGCTGACGAACCTTAACCATAGCAGAATGCAACTACGCACAAATTGAAAAAGAAATGATGGGAATTGTGTATGGATTGAGGGGGGGGGGGGAATGAGGCTTAATGGCGCGTCGACAACTTGGTCATTAGCGCCAACCTCAGTCACAGTGTAGTGGTCCGGGTCACCACTGCACCACACATTACAGAGATGTTATTCAAACCCCTAATCTAAATCTTGTCATACATCTGTACCTCCTGCAAAAATTGAAAAACACCGGACAAGAGGACAGACTTATTGCCCAATTGACGCGCAATGTCATGCGGAAGATGGAAACGACGACGAACACCATCAAGATGGCGACAATCAACAAGGAAGTACCAGACCGTAAGTGGCCGCCGACACCAATAACATTCAGGAGGATCAACCCCCTGCAAAACGGAACAGCGAGTAAGTCGGGTGTGACCAATGCGCAAACGGGCCAACACAACCTCCTCACGGCAACTGCGGCGACACGCCGAGTGCCACTCCTCGACAGTGCCTTTAATAGCCCGTAATTTATTACCGTCCTGTCTGTCCCACAAGGTTTGCCAAAAAGCGTGCAACCTCAGACGCAGAGTTGGAAAGGCGTATGAGGGAACAAGGCTGAGATCCCTACCGAGAGGGCCAGAAAGGGCCCCTTTCGCAGCAGAATCAGCTTGCTCATTTTTCACCTATCCCAACGTGGCCCGGGATCCAGCAGAAAAGCACGGTTTTCTGCTGGCCAGGCAAGCGGGAAAGCAAAGCTTGGACACGTTGTGTCAAGGGGTTCCGTGGATTGTAATTCGCCAAGGACTCCAGTGCACTCATGGAATCACTAAAGATAATGAAATGCGTGCCCTGAAGGTCAAGGATCCATGCCACCACCAAACCAAGAGCCAAAAGCTCTGCAGAAAACACAGAATAGCCTGATGGAAGGCGATGGGCAACCGTTACTCCCTTACACACACAAGCACAGACCACGCCAACGTCGGACTTCGACCCATCAGTAAACAGGCGCTGATAACCGGCGTACTGAGAACACAGCCGCCGGAACTCCTGTAAGTACCTTGCTGGTAGAGTGGAACCCTTCGGGAGGGACGCCAGAGCGAAAATGAAACTGCCACTTGGGACAGGCCAAGGGGCAACCGGCATCCCCGCAAGACGCAGGGTATTTCAAAGGCTATCGCGTGACAGGACTGCTGGAGCCTATCGCGGAAATCACCCTTACCCACCCTGCGTCTACCGACTCACAAGTCTGGCCCAAAAACCATGGACCAAGCAGGACTAGATTGCACAGCACGCAAACGCACAGCATACTGAATAGCAAACTGTTGCCGACGAATGGCCAGAGGTGGCTCCGAGGCCTCAGCGTAGAGGCTGACCACTGGAGAAGTTCGAAATGCCCCAGTCGCCACACGCAGGCCACTGTGACGCACAGTGTCCAACATCTGGAGAGTCGAGTCACTAGCCGAACCATAGACCATGCACGCATAATCAAGTTTGCTGCGGACAAGGGCCCGGTAGAGGCGCAACATGGCAGTGCGATCGGCACCCCAGGAAGTGCCCGACAGGACCCGCAAGATGTTAAGCGTCCGCACAGCCTTGTCTTTAAGTTGACGCAAGTGTGGAAGCCAAGATAACCTGGAATCGAACACAAGACCCAGGAAACGTGCCTGTGGGACGACAGGAATTTGTGCCTGTGCCAAGTACAGGCAAGGATCTGGGTGCAGTGTTCGTTGGCGGCAAAAGTAGACGCACACTATCTTGTCCGGAGAAAACCGGAAACCATTACTAACCGCCCAGGTTTGGACCGTGTTAATCGCCAGCTGTAGCTGCCGCTCGCAGGTCTGCATGCGAGCTGCCTGAAAGCGCAGGCCAAAGTCATCGACGAACAATGACTGGGGAACAGCAGCTTGCTGAGCAATGGGGTTGATCCCCACAGCAAACAAGATGACACTAAGAACACCTCCTTGAGGCACACCCTTCTCCAAGACAAACGGGCGGGAAAGAGTTGCCCCGACACGAACGCGAAAAGAACGGCCTGAGAGGTAAGCGGAAAGCAACAGTGGCATCTGTCCCCTCAAGCCACAGTCATAGAGATTACGGAGAATCCCATAACGCCAGGTCGTATCATAAGCCTTCTCCAAGTCAAAGAAAACTTGAACCAGATGTTGACGCAGGTGAAAAGCCTCCCTCACATCTGATTCAAAGGCAACTAGATGATCGATAGTTGACCGAACCCGATAGTTGACCCCTCAGCTGGCCACACTGGGATGCAGATAAGAATCCCCGTGATCCCAACACCCAGACCAACCGCTCACTGCCCATCCGTTCCATAAGTTTACAGACACAGCTAGTCAGTGCGATTGGACGATAACTGGAAGGAGAAGCAGGGTTTTTGCTCGGTGTTACAATCGGGATGACCACTGACATTCTCCACGCAGCTGGAATAGAGCCCTCTGCCCAAACACGGTTGAACATCCCCAGCAAGAACTGCTGGGAGGCAAGAGGCAGATGTTTCAACAGCTGATAGTGAACATCATCAGGCCCTGGGGCGGAGTCATGCGACTTGGACAAAGCTGAAACAAATTCCTTCCTGGTGAACGGTAAATTGTACTCCTCTAGCCCGTCGGAGCGAAAGTCAAGAGAATGAGCCTCTTCCCTACGCTTAATCCCGAGGAAACTAGGATCATAATGGTCATCACTCGAGACCCGTGCAAATGCAGACGCAAGACAATCAGCGATATCCGGCACAGAAGAGATCACGGCATTCGCTACCCTTAACTGCGACACTGGGGACTTCCCCGATATCTGGCACACCTTCCTCCACACTTGCCGAGAAGTTGTGGAGCGCGTGATTGACGAAATATAAGCCAACCACGAAGTACGTCTAGCCTCACGGATAACATACCAGGCACGGGCACGGCAGCGTTTAAAGGCCACAAAGTTTTCAGTAGTGGGGCTCACCGTAAATGCACGCAATGCGCGCCTGCGGGCCTGAATGGCCTGTCCGCAAGCTGGTGTCCACCACGGAACAGGTACTCGACTTGGCTGTGTGGACGTACGCGGGATAGTAGCATGAGCAGCAGCAAGGACCACATCAGTGAAATGAGTGGAAAGCTCATCCACATCAGAAAAGTCCTCACCCGCACGCTGAAATACAGCAGCCCCAGCAAAGGCTGACCAATCAGCTCGTTTAAGCGCCCACCGGGCTGGCCTGGAAGCCACAGAACCCCCTTGTGTTGTGGACAACACAATGGGGAGGTGATCGCTCCCATGCAGATCGGCAGTGACAGCCCAAGTGAAGTGAATTGGGACGGCAAGCGAACAAAAAGCTAAGTCCACCGCTGACCAATTGCCTGTGGCCATGTTACAGTGAGCTCCATCGTTCAGGATGCAGACGGACCCCCTACGCATCCACTCCTCAAGGATCCTCCCTTTGTTGTCAGTATGAGGTCCCCCCCACTGGACGTGGTGGCTGTTAAAGTCGCCCAGCAACAGGAAAGAGGCAGGAAGCTGGCGGACCAGGTCCTCCAGGTCACCAACCCCAAAGACCTCATCCGGCGGTAAATGAAGCGAACAGAGAGTAATATCGAAGTGGAAAGAAATTCTAACTGCTACCGCCTGAAGCCTAGTGTGCAGAGGCACACTGGCATGTGGCTGAGAGTGTTGAACCAGCACTGCAACACCACCATGTGCACGTGGCACAGGGTCAGCATCCAGACGGTAGACAGAATAACCTCGAACAACCGGATTATCTGACGCCTTAAAGCAGGTTTCCTGTAGGCAGCAGCACAGAGGTCGCCAAGGCGACAAAAGCAGCCGCAGCTCCTCGGCATGGGTCCGATAACTTTGGTAGTTCCACTGAACGATGGTATGCGCAGGCATTAGAACGGACTGAAGACTGAACCATTCTCCTCAACTCCTCCTACGGGCAATCCGAAAACATCGGAATCTTCACCCGAATCTAAAGATGGAGTGAGGTTCAGAACGAAGTTGTCCTCGGAAGGAGGAAAAAGTTCCGGAGAATTAGAACAGGGAATCTCTTTCTGCTCCATGGGCAGAATAGTATCAAGATGTTGAGGGGACGCAATGGACCCCTCAGCAAGCTGGCCGTTCAATGACCGTTTCACCGTCTCTCCCGGTGGCGAAGTCCTCACGGGTGGGGTTGAGGCTTTACCAGCAGGAGCCTTCTTCTTTGACGTCTTTTGTGGTGCACTCCGGGCAGGCGGAGGCTTAGCCGAAGCCTTAACCTGCCTGGGAACAGTTAGAGCATCAGGAACAGTAACAGGAGCAGAAGCATTTGCAGGCTGGGCAGATGTCGACGGCATGGCAGCAACCGAGTCCGAAGGACCCAAAAGACCCTGCAAAGATGGATGTTGCTGGGTCAACAAAGTAACAAGCATGCCTACCGTCCTCGTCAAAGACTTGAGCTCAGTGCGCAAATCCGCCAAATCAGCAGACTCACTAACTGGGCCAGGCAATGGCGCACTGCACACCTGGGCAAAAGATCGTGTTATTGTAGGCACCGATAGTTTGGCTTTCTTCCGGGCCTCCGAGTAGGAAAACCCGTCCTTTACCTTCAATTCCTGAACACGACGTTCCTCGACATAAACACGGCAGTCCCGTGAAGAGGCCTGGTGCTGACCACCGCAGTTGACGCACCGCTCCGGGGCAGCACAATCAGTGCCCTCATGGGGCGCCTGAGCGCAGCTAACACAGGTTGGCTTACCCTTACATGAACCGCTGGTAAGACCGCGGTTGACAGCGGTAACACCGCATTGGGTTCGGGACGTAACATCTGACCTTCAACCGCAGGTAACCGGCAGTAACGTGCTGCGGTGCAACCGGCGAATCAAAGGTCAGGAAAAAGGTGTCAGTTGGCTGAGCACCATTGTCACCTTTCCGCGTCAAATGCCTGACGACCGTAACGCCTTGTGACTTGAGTTCGTCCAGGATGACATCATCACTGAGACCCCTCAAATCAAAGCATGTCACGACCCCCTTACTGCTATTTAAGGTACGATGCGACTCCACACGCACCGGGCATAACCCCTGTGCACTCGCCTTCAAAAGCCTCTTTGCCTGAGCATCGTCCGCAACCTCCACAAGGTATCACCCAGCACGGAGCCGAGAGACACTCTTCGGATAAGAACCACAGATCCCTTTCAGTGCTTTGTGGACAGCGAAAGGACCGAGTTGTGTAACATCTCGGCCCTCACCTGTCACCACCAGGAACTACGGGACTTGGTCCCGACTTTTACTGACGTCTGGTAACTAGGCATCAAGCCCAACCATTTCTGGTTCCCTTCTCTGGCGCTTGCTAGTGCGGCGAGGAGGGGAAGAATTTTTGGGGGAAGAAATTTTTTCAGGGGAGGGGGGGGGAAGTAGTTGCCATGGAGAGCAAAAAGAAGTCGCGGCAGTGCGCCCCCCAGAAAAGAAAAACCCCGCGCGGCACTCGGGTGATGCAGGGCCGGAAGCCGCATATCCAGGGCCCTGCACCAGGAAGCTAACACCGCCGTCTATCTCGGTGAGGTGGCAACCTAAGCATGACAAGAGGCAAGGCCACCAAGGAAGCCGTACACACCACCTCAGTCGATAACCCAAACAGTTCGGGTCCGTGATGCAGAAGGATACAACACAAGCCGCCTCCCCACATCGACAGGACCCGAAAGGTCATAGCCGATTGACCTTAAGCCGGCTAGCCCAGGCCACCCGTCCTCCGAAGTAAGGAGCCAAAGCCCGAAAGCCAGGATCTCCGCCTCCACGGATTACTAGGTTGCAGCACATGGCCAACATGCTGGGGGATGAGGATGAAAAGCCCAGTAGCCAGAACGGGCAAATTGGAATCAAACCCAAAAGGGGATTCAAACCACCAAACATCCTCTAAGCAGCCACCCCGGGCCCGGTTTGTCTGGATGTCCCTTCATCTCTTTCCGACTAGTGCTTGCGACGGGTGTTAAACCTGCCCGCCATACACACCGTAGGCGCACTCGCAAACCGTAGTGTTGAGGTTGCTAGTGTTAAAAACAGACCAAAAACCCTCCGCCATGCAGACCCTTGGCACACTAGCAGACCGTGATCTGGGGTTCCCTTTTAGTCGACTGCCTTCTACGACACGCACGGGTACGGTGGGCTTATTCTACCCCCAGCCCACAGGGGGAGTAAGGATTGACACATTATCACCGATACGTATACGGGCAGGAGGTCACAATTGAAACTGACCACAAACCATTACTAGGGATAGTAAAGAAACTATTACATCTTGTCTCGCCTAGACTACAACAAATGCTGTTAAAAATCCAACAATATACATACAAACTTAAATACGTCCCAGGGTCTCAAATGCACATAGCTAATACCTTGTCAAGAGCCCCACTTCCATTGAACGAAGATGAGTGTACAACATGGAATGAAGAAGTCGATAGGGCAATCCACACCCTAATTCAGGCACTCCCCATGTCGAAAGAAAAGTTAACACAATTTACTCAAGCCAGTAACGATGGTGTTACTATTCAGCAGGAGCAAACACTGATAAAAAAATGGATGGAAAAATGGTGAAAAGTTAACCAAGAAACTCGGAAATATTAGCACAAAGATGACATACATGAAGCAGAAGGAATGTTATCTTATGAAAATCTAGTCATAGCACCAAAGCAACTACGACAAGAAATGTTAAAATGCATACATGTGGGACACATAGGCATAGAAAGTATGAGAAACAAGGCAAGACGCTCATTATACTGGCCAGGTATGTCGAAAGAAATCGTGGAAATGAGTGCAGTTGTACCACACGCAACACGTATTGGATCCAACAACAGAGAGAGCCGCTGATGCCACATGAAGTCCCGGAGCGGCCGTGGACAGCATTAGGAGCAGATGTGTTTGAATTTAAAGCTAAAGCCTTGCCTGTTACTAGTAGACTACTACTCTAGGTATCCAGAAGTAGTGAAAATGCAGTCCAAAACGGGTACAGAAATTATTGAAACGCTAAAACCATTCACGGCAAGAAATGGCATTCCACATAAGTTAATAGCAGACAATATGCCATTGCGCCAGTTTTGAGATGAGACAATTTGCAAAAGAGTGGGAGTTTGAAATTGTCACTTCCAGCCCGCATTATCCGCAATCTAATGGATGTAGTGAACGATGCATTTAGACAATGAAACAGTTGCTAAAGAAAGCAGACGATGAAGGGAGTGATCCCAACTTAGCACTTTTGGAACATCGAAACACCACAACATCAGGTCTCCAACACAGCTATTGATGAGCTGACACCTTAAAACTCGAATCCCAGCAATTAAACAATCTTTACAACCACAAGCGTGCAAAGAAGCAAGAAGAGCCATGCAAGATAACCAGGTGAGAGTAAAAAACCGGTATGATGAACAGGCACGTCCATTGAGTCCAGTGCACAACGAGGCCTTCATATGTATTCCATATGAGAAAAGTTGGACTCCTGCTTCATACATAAGACCAGCAGCAGAGCCAAAATCGCACTATGTAAAGACATCCGCTGGTAGAATGGTGCGCTGTAATCGTAGACACATACAAACGATAAGTCATGGTGAAAGAGTCACAGAAACGGGAATGTAAAAGGAGGAGACGCCACAAGAGGCAGAACAGGAAGTGATACAGAGTCCGGCAGACAGGAAATCCGAAACAAGGAAGTGATGCAGAGTCCAGGCAGGTAAGAAATCCGAAGCCAGGAAATTAACACAAGTCAATACCAGGAGAACACTCCATTGAGGGTGGCGGAAAACACTCCGAGAGCGATAGAAACACCAAGGAATCCCTGCAGAACGCGTGTAGGCAGAGTAATTCGTCCACCACCTTATTTAGATAACTTTTGATTGGAACTGTGGTGATTTATAACTTAAAGGAAAAGATGTTGTGAGTTATGCTTACTACCTTGTGAGGGGCGCTCCCGTCAAATAATAAAATACATCAGTGGTATCGCATGACCGCCATACCGGACATCACTAGTAACAGCAGTCTCTTATATTTTGTACTATTACACCTGCCAATTTGCAAATTACCACCAAGGTAGTCTTGGTATCCAATAAAATATTCTTTTGCCGAAAGCCACTTCCAAGAGTTAACTCCCAATCTATAAGTTTCTTCTTTTTTTTGTCTTATATCCTGAATCTGTCTTTCAATCTCTTTCGTTTGTAGCTTTAGGCTAGTTTCACAATTCCTGCCTCCCTTTCCAACCTTATTTTCAGAATCTCTGCCTCCCTTTCTAACCTTTCTTTTTCCCAGGCTTCTCTTTTCTCCTTAAATCATCAGCTAACTATTCTCTTCTTAACACACCATCCTGCTTCACACTTCACTTTCTTCTTACACCACACTGCTCTTGCACAACACACCTCCGCTTCACCTCTTTACCAATTTACCCAATTTGCAACAGGGCAGGAGGGCCAGCCCTTTACCACTCTGCTCCGCTGACATCGCCTTGCACTGCGCCCAGAAACACACAATCACATCCTCGATATCACTCTTTAACAATCCATACACTTATACTTGCGGCAAACCCTAATTAAGCTTTCAATCGATTTTTTTTCGCTCCACCACTTCACCAATCAAAACCATGCCCAACAATCCAACCTCTAGTTGTAGCTCAAAAGTTACATTGTTCACCACCGGAAAACAAAACACACTAATAAGGCAAACACCCTCCCACCCCCACACTTGGTACTAGGGTGTTTGCAAATGTACCAACCAAACAACCTTCACCAATGTCGGTCGCCACTCGCCATAATGGCGAGGAAAATTCAGCAGTTGGCGACTTGATTTTTAGCTCTGCTTGCCATAACGGCGACTGAGTAACAAACCCTGATGCTGAAATTGTCATATCTCAGGAACCGTACTAGCTAGAAACTAGCGGTTTGCGTCGTTGTGTGCAGAATTACAATAGCTATCCAACCAAACATTTAATTTTGGTACTAGCCTCTTTACCTGACTGCAGAGTTACGTTATTGAAAACGATGTTTAAACAGTAAGTAGCAATGCAACTGCTAAAACCATTTCTACATGGCGAGTGAGTAATTGACAATGGCGAGTGAATTTTAATACCTACTGGCGCCACACAATTCACATTCGTGAAGGTTGCAACCAAAATACAAGCAATGCATATACACGTCAAAACACTTCCCCAAATCACTCAAATTCATGTTTTTGCACATCTAAACACTTCCTCAAATCACTCATGTGACCCACATACTGAGGGACAATGCCGAATCTCAAACCTGCCCCTTTAACACCACCTTCTTCCACCAATCCTCCCACCTTGTTAACACTCCTTACTGGTTTACCACGACCATTGTTATGTTCCCTTCCCACTCCAACACCGCCATCACCCGGGTAGTCACACCTTCCATTCCCCCAGACAATTTGCTTTCTGTCCATCCCCTCCACCAACCTACACCCAAAACCAAACAACCGCCCTGCCCTTAACACACCAGTTTCAATTTCCAACCAGTAATTCAATCCTACGATCATCAAACCTAAGCCGATTCATTCTTTCTTTGCTACATATTTAATCCCAACACTTCCAACCTTTTTTCCTTCCCAGCAACACTAGCCCGTTCATTACCTAACACGTGCTGCAAGTCATCATTTGTTGCCTTTTTAACAAGCTCATTTGCAACGACCTGGACACTTAATTCTAGCTTTCCCGTGTTTGCAACTTCTTCACTAGCAACAATTTCATCCAACTTTCCTACCTCTTGGTCTTCGAGCATAAATAATGTATCAAGTTGTTACCGTAGATGAATCTATCAATCAACTGCTCGTCACCTTTACTACTTTTATTGCTAGTTCTACTCTTAGTAATTTTATTTACCAAACTTTGGGTCCCTTTTATAACATTTTATGCGATACCTGGCTTAAAGGAAAATGGCAACCTTCGTTTTCCACACATGCATTCCCTGTTCCCAGCTCATCTTGCATTAAAGATGCTCTCCGTCCTGCCCGATTTGTACATTGTTCCCAACACTTGCATCCTTCACATTGTTTGCTTTCCAGCCAATTTGTAAATTACCACCATTACCTTGGTACCCAATAAAATATCCTTTTCCCGAAAGCTACTTCCAAGAGTTAAAGTCTCCCACTCTATAAGTTTCTTCCCTTTTTTGTCTTAGTTCCTGAATCTGTCTTTCAATCTCTTTCGTTTGTAAGCTGTAGGCTATTTTCACAATTTCTGCCTCCCCTTCCAACCTGATTTTCACAATTTCTGCCTTCCTTTCTAACCTTATTGTCACAATTTCTGCCTCCCTTTCTAACTTTTCTTTTTGCCTAGGCTTCTCTTTTTCACCTTAAATCATCAGCTGTTTTCTTAATTCAAGCTCCCTTTTAAACTGGAGTTTTCGTGCATCCTGCTGTAATTTCCTCCTTCCTAATCTATCGTCTTTCTCCCTCTTATCCCTGTCTAGTTCCTCTCTTTTAGTCTTAATTCTTCCACATGCAATCTTTTCCTCTCTACTTTTGCCTTCCAAGCTAACATCTCTTGTTCCCATAGTTCCCTCCCTTTTTCTTCATCTACCGTCTGAATTGCTACTTCCAGATCATCCCGCAAAATTTCACCTCCCTCCAACCCTTCTTTAAACAACTCAAGAATATCACTCTTGGATTCAGGCGAATGCCAAGTCCAATTCTTCGCATACAGCTTTTAAAGCTACAATCGTCCTCCCTTCCAATAATTCCATGTTTAAATACCTTATTACTAAGTACTAAACTGCAAAAAGACATCAACACGCAACTGCACCGGAAAATAAAACAGTACTTTAAATTCAATGCCTGTTACCAGAGCGTGAGAAAAAACCTTGCCTTACTTCCTTACTTCGCAAAAAAAAAACCGCCAAGTTGACTCTTTTACATCAACACTTACGACGATTTTCTGCCGCGCCAAAAACTTTCAACATGGATTTGCCAATTTTCCCAGACACCGGATTCGGCCATATCTTCCACGACTGCAGTAATCCTCTCCGTCAATCTTCCGTCAGAATACCAGGTTGCGTTTTTCTCCCTCCCAGTCGAATGCCACACTCACTGTTCGAGTTGGATATGTCTTCTTACCAAAGCTACTCTTGGCCACCCTCGTGAAGTGTTCATCTACTCCTAGCACAAATACTTCGAGTTGGAGGAGAGCCGTTAGTAACGTGGTTAGTTACCACCGCTGGCCACCATTGCAAACGCAAATAACTTAGGAGTTGGAGGACACGTCAATCCGTCAGCGGGCACCGCTAGCCACCATTGTAAATTCACTGGCTCGACTCAGTAAAACTTAATTTTATATCAACGGACTAAGACCCCAGAGAAAAATGTACATTTCCTGAAGGAAAAAGGTGTGCAGAAATCTAAAAAAAAAAGTTATTTTTGCAATTTTACTTATCCCACATTACGAAAATGTGTTTTCAAATTTTGTTTTCAATATTACTCAGTGAAAATATTATTTGTTATAAAGCTTTTATAGGACAAAACTTGTAGAGCGATTCATTATAAACATTTGCCATACATTTTAAGTGGCACAACCTTACCCCAAGTTACCCAAACAAAAGACTTAGGAGGAGTATGGTTCACACCAGATCTTGAATTTAGTACACATTGTAATTTTAGTCGAAAATTCTAGTCGAAAATTAGCTAGATAAGGAACTATCTGGAGTGTGGAAGTAAGCGTAATATGGAGAATTTCCACTCTGTTGGAAGTAAATTGTAATTTTGTTCTCGTCAGCTCACTGCTATAATCTAACGCTGTTTTACTACTAAATATACCTCAGTTATCAACCCTCTCCAATGTCGGTCGCCACTCGCCATTTGGCGAATGAAAATCAACAGTTGGCGACTTGGAATTTAGTCCTACTCGCCAAAATGGCGTGAGCAATAGACAATGACGTTCAAATCGGGATATCTCGGGAACTATATAAGCTATTGACGAACGGTTTGCGGCGTTCTGTTCAGATTTCTAAGGGTTATACAACAGCCTTTTCTGCAATACTACTGGGATAAAAAAAAATTACAACTCTGTAAATGCATAAATTGGAAAAACCATGCATCGAAGAAGATCTATTTGGTAGCCTATGTGGCGAGTAGAAATTATGAAATGGCGAATAGTTTATAATGTCTGCCGGCCAAGTGGCGACTGCAGCAGGAATGACATTCGTGAGGGTTGTCAGTTATGATCTCTGCTTGTAAGACTTACGTCGCCCAATTTTGGAATATGCGAGTCCTGTTTGGTCTCCCCACATATAAGGTGACATCGATTTGATAGAGATTCTTTAGAATTAATACGCCTGAGGGCCGATCTAGTCATGACATACAAAATTCTGCACTACACCATCAACTTTAATTACTATGACATGGTCCATCTTCGCAACAATAGTGTAACGAGAAGTCATAATTTTGATTTAATTGTTGGAAAAGCTAAGTTGGACTGTCGGAAGTTTTTCTTCGGATAGCAAATAGTTGCAGTATGAAACTCTCTCCCATCACATTTGGTTAACGCCTGTTCTGTGTCCGTTTTCAGGAAAAAATTAAAATTGTTTGACCTATCTAGGTTTTTGAAACGTTATTGATTTTAACTGTATTTAACCTTTTTTATTGTAGGCTACATACTTTTTTGTTTTAATGTGTATGCATTTATTTTTTTTTTTTTTACAAAGGACACAGTTTTGCTACACCTGGTTATGGCACGTCCATGTTTCTTTTGATGATAAAAGCTTTCATTTTATGTCATGTAAAACTCCACAACCCGTTCCTTTAGACCCGTCAATATTTTATAGCTTCATTAATTATTTTTACTGTAAATACTGCATTTCATTTCCTCAAGCAAAGTGTATGTTTACAGTAGTTCTATTAACAAACAATGTTTTTAGTGTATCTTTATTTTTTTGTTGTTGTGCTACCTTACTTTAGGCCAGGTGTCAGTGGCTGTCAAGCCTATCTCTGGACCCATTCGTTTTCTTTGCGAATAAAGTTATTATTATTATTATTATTATTAACTTATGATGAACCAAAAAGTTTGCGTTTAAGAGTATCATCACAAAGATTTAAGTTACCCTGTTGGAACAATGCATATGGTAAAAGAAAAAAAGATTATTACATACCATACACATTTAACAAACTAGAAAAAAATATGTTACATTTTCAAAGCAAACATGAATTAAAAAGTAAATTAATAGATGTACTTATAAATAGTTATAAAACTTAATAAAACTAACAGACTAACAATTTATAAATTGTTTATAATATATTATATTTATTCATGTATGTATCTATTTATTAATCAAATATTGATTTATGTGTTATGTATTATGTGCAATATGTAATTATTGTAGCTCACACAAGTTATTATTTTAACTTCGAGCAATGTTCACAATAAACCTATTATTATATTATATATTATTATTATTATTATCTTTAAAACAAAACAAAAATCAAGTTCCTATGACGAACCATTACAAAGATATCGCCTGCTCCATAAACACACAAAATAAATTAGGCTACACATAATTATGTTACAATAGTTGCTAAAAAAATAAATAAATAAATAAATAAAATTTTGAAAATAAACGTTCAGTTGATTTCAAGTTACGCCTGCAAGTTTTTTTATTTTATATTCTGGTGGTCACCTGGGTGTTGGGATCATGTGGGGGGGGGGGGGGCATGAAATATTTGGGGAGGGGGAGAATAGGCCCACCCCTAGTGCCAGTGCTGTCACTGCCAGGGGCGTAAAAACAAGAAAGGGGCAGAAACGGGAAAACGGAGGAAAAACATTTTTCCCAAAAAAAATGTCGACTAAAACTTGCTAGCCTATCTCCTTTTACTTTGTCAGCCTGTGTTTTGTGTTTTTCCTCTCTGGGGTCTGTGCACGCTAATGGCCTAATCCCTCCT
Source organism: Lithobius niger (assembly GCA_023313725.1). Taxonomy (NCBI): domain Eukaryota; kingdom Metazoa; phylum Arthropoda; class Chilopoda; order Lithobiomorpha; family Lithobiidae; genus Lithobius; species Lithobius niger. The sequence goes on along the minus strand of JAHWFP010093419.1, from coordinate 37,001 downwards.
TGCTGGTGAATTATTATAAATCAGTAGGTAGCCTGGGCAGAGGTGTCATACATTAGGCTGAGGCAAACAAATTGTAAACTTAAGACATAACTTAATGAGACATATATAATTGCACTTTTCACATTCTACTTTTACTCTCGCCATCTGTGACCGCATTGGGCACTACAACATTTGTAGAAAGTAGTCATGGGTTCATCGGCAGACCGAGTTTGCAACTGCATGAAGTACGCGCGGTTATGGTCGCACTTGGGGCAAGGAACCTCGGTCGAATCCACATTTTCCCAGGCCGCCGAACCGCCCAGAACATCATCCACTTCTTTTAATTTAGGGTACTTGCGATTACTGATTTTGCGAGTTACCTTGTGAACATAGGGGCACGTGTTGCAAGCAAACTGGTAACTGCTGACGCCTTCTTCAATAACTAAAATGTTCGCACAAATTGGGCAAAACATCAACATGGTGGCGCACTTAAAAATTTGACCAACAATTGATTAAACAATCCGGAAACCAACGCAGACTACATAGCAAGTAGCAGGTTACTGCATACCGAGCAAACAGTGGCGATGGATTTTCTCTTCTACAGTGGATTAGATTTTTTGTGTACCGGTTCCCTTTCGCCAAATTACAACTTCCCGTGTTATAATCCTCCTCTGAAAGATAATGCGACGCAATAAAAGTGAGCCAAGAGAAATCGAAAACGTCTCTTTCCTTGCTTAAATACACAGTAATGTCGTAATTATCTACATTTCATGGACTGCGCCATCTTGGACGTGTTAAAACGTGATACGACCCAGGACGTTACGAAAGGCCCCTGACCTGAGCCCTTGTATGAGCAATCAAATATCTTTTGTTGGCTTGACGATTAAAACTAATACGCATCTTTATTAAGGTTTTCATAATTCAAAATCACGTTCAATTAAAAAAAAAATGGTTTTGAATAATACATCTGGATACCAGACGTATTTTTTCTGTAGGCGCTGTGGTGTTGCCAAACTACAAATTACGTGCGTGGAAATCTATGCCTGCCTCGGTGTGAGATTTATACTTTAATTAAATGAAAAATCATTTCAGTGTTGTATTTACGCAAATTGTATAAATTTATGTTTTTCGTTGGCCGCAAGACACTAGTCCTATCCAGATTTTTCTTGTACATATCTATGTTTTTTGTTTTTTAAAAGTATAATTTGCAAGAAAATATTTATTAAAATGTAAATTTCTTCTATAATTAATGCTGTGTAAATAATCAAAACTCTTTCAAAACTAATTGTTTTATTTGTTCTTAAAATAGTTTTAGCACCATCATATATCACCTTTTCCAAGTTTCGTCTAGTCTGTGTGTTTCCGGTTTCGTTTTTGCATGTAGGAGTTGTTGCATGCGTAGGGAAGTCGTAGAGTAGGTTGATTTTGACAAGTACAAATTTAACAATGCGATCTAGTTTGCATTGTTTTAGAAATGCATCGCATTGTCGTCACAGTGGCGTAAGTGAAAGACGAAGTTTATCATCAAATCGCACCTGGCCCGAACGAGAACGTACTTCATTTTCTGATTCAAATGTATCATCCAAGGTGCCCTCCTCTGCCAGAGTGGTCATCTGCGGGGGAGGGGTGGTGGGTAGTTCGGTAGCGTATCATCTAACACGTTTGGGATGGACTGATATTGTATTGATTGATCAAGGAAGGTAATACTATTATTGCTCACTGATCTAACTTACGTTCATGTAAGCAATTAGCGCGCGCTGTTGTTGGTTGCCCCATATGAACAAGAGATCTCGAATATCAGTTGCAGTGCAAGCAAGGTGCGAGTGAGTTGAGTTGAACGACTGTAGAGCTTGGCTATTACTAGGGCTGGTACTTTCCGGTTTTTTAGTTATCCGTTTAACCGGTTTTTTTTCCGGTCGGTTACACGAAAACCGTTTTTCCGTTTTCAGCAAAAAATACAGCCAAAAAAATGTCACCCCTATGTAATACGTTATTAAAAAACAAAGCTGAAAAAAAATATGATTTAGGCCTTGGTAAGACAAGCACAATTATTGACTAAATGTTGCATTTTGAGATTTAAACTAGAAGAAAGTTGACGTTGATAAAATTAAGTACTTACTTTATTAAGAATTTTGACTTTTATGTAGCTTTAAAATTTCTACAATGTGGCTTAGGCCTATTAACGACAACGTAAGCCAAAAACAAAACAACAAAATTTAACAACGTTTTCGTTAATGTTCCATTCATTTCAATTATGAGCCAGAAAAATTAGCATGTTTGCGTTTTCGGGTAGCAACGCATTTCGTTTACGTGTTATGACGTCGCTTCCCTGCCGTTTGCGCTAGGTATAGACGAGTCCACTTCTCCATGACGCGGGGAGGGCAGATGCTGGCCAGCTTCTCTTTAACTGCCTCGTGTATGCGCTGGCGATCAGCAGTTTGTTTCGAAGAAAGTAAGCCAGCTTCGATGGGACAACAAGCCCATGCGGATTATTTGTAAATAAGCTGCCCCCTACCCACCCCGGTTTTTTACTTTCACTGATTTTGAGTGTTTGGATTAGTAGGCCTAAATGATGACACTTGGCTATTTTTGGCTCGTTCACCGCGGGTTTTGAATGGTGCACGCAGCAAACTTTTTTCGGATATGGGTTTTATAATCCGTGTAACCGAACATGGAACGGTTTCCGGTTAACCGTGTAACCGATCCCAGCCCTAGCTATTACTGTGTAGAGGCTACTACCCGAGCTTAGAAAGTTAACTAGATATCAAATGTTATCGTTAAAGCCTACGATGATTGCGGCTACTACTACCTAGGATTATTAATTGTTTGGGAGTCTGCATCATTCCGAGCATTGGATGTTTTTGTGGTATGAAAGTCGATTTCACACTCTTCTAGTGCCCTCATTAAAACATCGGCAGGAAAAAATGGTGGCCATGAAGCGATACTAGTCTGGCTGCTAGCCGAGATTTTATACCGGCCACCTACTAGTTTTGATTTTATCGGTTACGATCAATTTGCCACGGATAACTAGAATAGAAAACCTAAGAAACGAATGTCCCTGTGCACTGAATTTAAACCCTAAACGAATATTTTGCCTTGGCTTGAAAGAGGCTAGCGCTTGTATAGACCTGCCGAGCGTAAGCCAAGAGAGCCAGCTGGCTTCCATGAAAGATGGATTCCGAACGGCCGCAGCTCGGAGGACCTCCAGAGAGGTTTTTCAGAACCTTTCAACACTAATAGTCGTGCTTCATCGCCAGTGCATTCGTCCGTTGTCTTGAATCTCGCGCTACAATTGCACCGCAAGCCTTCTAACTTGATTTGTACTGCCGATGAAGCGAGCTGTATGTTAGAAAGTCGCACCCTCCCATATAATAATCCTAACTAATACGTAGGATGTTTAGGAGAATGCAACATTCTAATAGAAGACCTGCTTCCTCGGCTGTGCAACTCTCATTACAGATGGGCTTGTGGCGCAACTGCAGCGCAAGGTAGATGACAATGACAGAATGCATTGGCAGTGTTGCACGACGATAGACATGTGTTGATATAGAAAAATCTTACTAAGAATCGCCAAGCTGCGACCGTTTGGCCTTGATCCTTCATTTAGCTCGAGCCTCTCAAAGAAAATATTCATTTAGGATATAAATTCGGTGTGCGACATCAATAGTTTCTTATGTTTCTTACTGAGCAAACTGATTTAGCCAATAACATTACAAATAGTGGATGGCCGTTAGAAGTAGTGTTGGGCGGTACCTGAAAATTTTCAGCCGGTGCCGCTACCAAGCTTAATACCCCGGTATTTGGCTTTCTTTGGTACTTATGGATGAGGTGGTATCCAGTATAGTGTTGTGGTGCCAACAGCCGATTTTAAATAATAACAAATTTTCTTAAAAATGTGTTTTGTTGATATAGTTTTAATGGAAAAGATTTATAGATCCCCCACTCCCGATTCATGCTTAATGCAAGTTTCACGACACAACATATTTGATAAAAAAAAAAAGAGAAAAACTTTTCTAAGATTTGTTGTTAACCTGCCATCCACGTAGAAATGCAAATACAGTATAAACAAACACTTGTAGCATTAAAGTTATGGAAATTTAGCTCCACTGTGTGCTTTGTTTTGAATTTCAATTTAACTGTTTGTTGCATTGCTGTGAGCCCTACAACACAAGGACTAAATGAACTATTGTTATAATTTTAGCGCCTCTTTTCATATTTAAAAAATACGATATTTTAACAATGCACGGTATTTGGTACCGCTGTACATCGTCAGAACCGGTATACCGCCCAACACTAGTTAGAAGATCCCAGCAAGGAGTGCCAGACAAGCGTATCTTTGTTTCCGCCATTTTTTATGGCAGGGGTGCCATCGTTTTCATGAAGGCACTAGTAGCGCGCGAAAGCGTCTCTAATGCCACCAATAAATTCAACGCTGTGAATGACGCGTCCTTCCAAACACCTAATAATCCTTCGTAATACCACTCTCGAATTGCTTTGCTGAGCAGTTATCTTCGTCAGCCCCCATAAGGGTGGTTTTTGTGAACTCTGGCTTCATGTTTTTTTTTTTGTTTACATCGTCTGCTTTCCAAAACAACAAACAAGATGTAGCCAAAGTTCACAAGAACCACCCTTATTGTGCCTGATGAAATAACTGCTCAGTTATCAAAAATTTGCAGATACGTGAGTGTCTCCAGTTTTGAAAGCACTTGTGCATTTAAAAAAGTTTTAAATCCATTTTACGATGAGTGAATTTCATAGTATTGCCAGTAACGGTTTTTTTGAACAGCTTTGATGTACACAAATTTTTAGTTAGAAGTTTTCGAGGCTTGGAAAGACTGGAATTTGGTGTAGGCCTGGGTCGTTTTTATTCTTGAAAGAGAAAGCCTGAATCTTTTCTTGGTTTGTCGAGAAAAAAACAACTAACGTTTGGGTATTGCAAGGAAATTATTTTTTAGTTTCTCCTTTAGAAATATTTTTTTAGTAAGTTTCGAAATTGAGCTGGTTCGTCTACACAAGCATTAGTTTGCTTTAGATATCTTCCTATGACTCCAAGAATAAAAAAAATTCATAAAATAAGGACCAAAGCGCATATACCCCTACATTCTTTACAATAGCCGAAGGGAACTCTGCCAGCAGCACTTATTTTTTTTCTTTTTTCTGTTTCTTTTTGTCGTAAAATGTCGTTGAATTTGGTATGTTGACATGCTTGAATTTTCAATAATGTTTGAACCCTGCTGCTATATTATGTTTTGTGATTAGCAGTATTGTATGAGTATCTGTGTCCAACGTAGTGTTGACCCCGAAGGTAGAAAGGGATGTGACGTGCGACTATGTCGCAGATAACCTGGTACAGACGCAGACAAAAGTGCCGTTCTGACCAAATTTCTGCTGTTTTGTCAATTTTTGACCGATTTGGACATTCCAATACACCATTTTAACCGTCTCGACAAGGCCTTTCCATTGGTGGAAGAGCCAGATCAATGGGATAAAGCAGTGAAAAGTTATTCAGTAAAAACCAAAAAACATGTGGTAACCATCATACGGGAAAAAAACCCAGATTAGCTGCAGATAGTTTTTTCCCCGACAATTGATGTCGCAGACAGTGGCAGAAAATTAGACTGCTTTTGGGGTGTTGACCTCTAGTTCATACTGGGGATTGGCTGGTGTGTTGTGTTTACTGCTCAGCAGTAGCGCATTCAGAACCGGGCCGGGGGGGGGTAGAAGCAGGATGGCGTTTTACATGGAAACAGGGAATACATAAAGAATTACTAATTATTTCAGATTAAACCGTCATGTTCATTTTGACGCGTTTCAGATAAAGCGAAAACTGCTTAGGCTAGTGTATATGCTCGGACTGGCTTGCTGGTTCAATTTTCAGTTTGGTGGAAAGAACTTATAGAGAACATTTTGTTGCTGGTAGCCTACCCAGTTGTGGCTGTGAAAAATCGGATAATTTCGTCATGAGTGTTTGAACGCCACCCTGAGGCTGTACATTTGGTATTCGGAATTGGGTAAATTTTGCATTTGGCACACCTTTAAAAGGCATTGATGCCTCCCTATTAAAGGTGTGCCGAATGCGAAATTTGCCCATTTCCGAATACCAAATGTACAGCCATATGCTCTATTTGTCCAATGCCGAATTTCGGTAGTCCACTGATTAATTTGTCGGTCAGATGCAACGGGTAGTACGACCGTCACATAAACCTGAGATACCCGTTTCAATCCTGGCCTGGGCCTAATGTTAGCTGTGCATTCGGGAAGACAAGATCCGGGAAATAGGGTCATGCTCAAGTTAACGTGGCATGGAACAGATCCTAGGTATTTCGTAGCAAAATTTTTTCTGTCCCAGCCGAGATAACCTTAGCAGTTGAAAAGACATTAAGTCAACAATTTGCTCTTTGTTCTACTCTGCTTTGACGTACATGACACAATAGACATAAGCATGAGTGCATTCCGGGGTCCATCTCTTCCCCAATTCGCCAGGTAGAGGCTGATGCCAGGAATGCCAGCTCAATACGCCACATAAGTTCTGTCACTAGGCTTCAGTCCTTTACTATAAATCAATTTTGAATTGTGGCGGTCTTGCAGTATTCCTGAAATATTTTACGCATATCCTAGTGTTGAATTCCTAATCCCACATTAGCCTTTGTACTATGTTCGCGCCTTCCTCGCTAGAGATCAAGATAAGCACCAGTCGGTCGCCACATGGTGATTAACTTTCTGAGCTGGCGATTGGAGACAAGACCACTCCCAGAACTGTTAAACTAGTAACGTTCAGCACAGACTCCTTATTTATCTTGTTTAATTTGTTCTTTTGCCTTAATGCTCATGTTAACATTTGCCCAAATTTCCTATTCTCGTAATTATAGGTGCCAACCTACATTAAAAAAAAAAACATAACAACGTGCCCCGGGGCGATAAACAACTAATTGACGACTAATCAAAGCTAGCTAACCAGCCAGCAACGACTAGGGACAAGTGTAATTTTAACCTAGGCTATATTTCACGCTGCTTCACTCAAGCGAAGGCGCACTGACTGCAAAGCAGACAGAGATAAAAAGCGCTCTCCTCGAGCGACGCACAGAGCTTTATTCTCAATCTACCTTCGCTGCCTGTATCCTGACACCGACCCACTGAGCACATTGAGACCTCACTCTACAAGCATTTACAGGACAAGAAGGAAAGTCACTTAAAAAAATCCAGGGTTTTTGGCTGGCTAAAACATTATTTAGCCTATGGGCTAGTAATAGCAAAGCACTGCAAAGAAATAAGCATAAACTAAGATATGATGGCATCTTATATTTGCATCCGTTTTTAAGACGTCTTGGCATCGTACAGTAAAAGGGCAATCCCACTTTAAAGTTAAAAATTTGCATCGTTTTTTTAATGTGTTCACCAAGATAAAAGTTTGGCATCTTAACTTTAGACAGATGCTTTTGGTATCATGTAATGCTGGCATCTCATTACGATGATGTCTAATAAAATTAAACCATTCGTTTATATTATTATTAGCTGTTTGAATCTACAAACTCGACATTTTGCATGCAAAACAGCTTGTGAAATATGACGTCTCAGTCACAAGACATATTGCCGCTTGTTTTTTTTACTAACTTTTAGCTCAGCCACGAAAATATTTTAGATTATCAGGTTCCTGCTAACAAACAGATTTAGCACTTTTTCCAGCTATTTTTTTTGTACCAGTTACAAAAAATTCCTGTTTCTTTTGTTTGCCGTGATTGTGCATTCTGATGTTGCTGTAATATCTCAGTTTGTTGCAGGATTGGAAATGGATCAACATGGCACGCTGCAGGATTGCTGGGCCAGTTGAAACAAAACTCAACAGAAACCAGGCTTTGCCAATATTCTGTCGGCTTATATAAAGATCTCGAACAACAAGGACTGAGAACAGGTATGGTGAAAGAAATAGGGCTAGAAGGGTTTTGAGGAATTATGTGCATATTTCAGTTGAAAATAAAACCTAAATATTTCACAACATTCAAGAGATTTGCGCACCCCGTTAATCCGTTATGAAGGACAAAGCATTCAACAAAGGAGCAACATTTTGGCTTTAAAAAGTATCTATGGTTAGCCTCAGTAGGCAATCAGAGAGGCCTACTTATTTTTGCAGGTGCTGGCATAGGTTTTCTAAATTTTTTAAGGTTTCTAAAATTTATAACTTTTGAACTTTAGAAACATTGAACTTGACGTAATTTTTGATATGCTAAAATATAACTCCGTAAGCCAACATAAGTTTTTTTTGTATGTGACCTGTAAGAGTAACGCTTAAAGCACTTTGAGAAAGAACGGTTTCTCGTTCTTCTGCAGAAAGGATCCAAGGGACAAATGATTAAATCTGGTCTTAACCCTTCGTGGGCCACGAACGTCATATGACGTCCTCAATAAATGTCTCTGGGAGGCCACAAACGTCATATGACGTCCATTTAATTCTCGTGATGGTTTTGTTGTTAGTTTTAGAACTTATTTCGTAATTTTTGGAAGCCTGTATGCTGTTAATCCTGCTACCAAAAAATTGGTGCATTTGTTTACATTAAAACACAACAAATTGCACATAATAAAGTTTGTTACACGGTTTTTAACAATTTTATCAAGCGGACTATGTCAGTCCTTGTACTTAACACCGGGAAATTATGGCCAGGGATGGTTTATTTGTGAATAAATAGTGGCGCGCAAAGGGTTAAAGCACTAAAAAAAAGGATCCTTGCTTATTAAAGTTAACAACTTTGCTTGGTTGAAGTAAGGTTAATTTTACCTTTGTTTCTTTTTTTTTTATTGAGTCTAATCATTTTTCTTAAATTCAGTGTTACTAACGCAACATGAGCTGCAGTCTTTTTCGTAGACTATTAAAACAAACTGCTCACAATTACACTTTTATGGAATATGTCCAATGCAACTGCTGTTGGTCATTTTTGGTAAAGGTGCAATTGTGAGTAGTTAGGTGATATCGTACCAAAGTAAACCCGAGCCTATCAGCATTTAAAAAGACACTCAAAACATTTTAAAAGTACCCACAAGTTTGAATAATATTTGTTGGAAAGCGTCAACCTTGGAGTCCAGTTGAGAATTAATTTGGCTGAAATTTGAGCATGCGTTGCATCCATCTTGATAGTTATTAATAATGCAGTTGATTTTTACGCTTTGAAAACTACTGGTGAGCAAATAGGTGAGCAGCTCACAACACCCGTGCATTTTGTCTCCTTGATTATTCCTCTACAGCATGTCCGATTTTAAATTTTTTTTAAAAACTACCTTTGGGTGTAACACTATCAATGTACAAAATCTGATTTAAATTGATGCAGTGGTTATTTCGTGATGCAGATACAATGGTTGCATTGGAGTGGATTCATAAACGGAGCTCCGCTCTGTCTTCGGCCACGCTTCGCTTCAAAAACACAGAGCGCTTGTACGAGGTATTTTTTAACAGCTTGAGAAAACAACAAGAAATTGAGAAAAATTACCTTTGCTTTACTGTACTTAACTGTGAAAGATCCATCAGCCACAGATGCAAAGCATTCCCCCCCATGTCCGAAATAGGCTCAGTAGTATATCAAGTTCCCTGTGGCATGCTCAGCCGTTTATATTGAAACAAAAAGGTACCTGGAGAAAGGATTGGAAGAAGCTGAGAACAACTTGAACGGCATTGCACAATACAACAAAAAGTTCCAACACAAAATCACATTAAATCGGACCAAAATTCTACTCCAAACCAATACACAACAGGGTGCTCAATGAGAGCAGTTGAGTTGTTGGCCAGAAATTATATGAGAGCACTTCAGTCGTTGGCCATAAAACGTTTAAAAAAACACGGATCCCCCTCATGAACATCACGGGCCCGACCTACAAACAAATAGACAGCCTCCTACCCGAAGTGACAGCAAAACTTTATGTGCGGTGGAAGCTCGACCAGAATGACTTATGCGATGCAAATTAAAGATCAGTGGTAGCGATGTGTTGAGTTTAGATCCGTTTGTGGACACAAAACATCATTTAGCAAAACCAACATTTCTCTTGGTTTTTATGTTGTGCTTCTGAAGAAAGAGACCGGATAGTCTCCGAAAATTTAAGTGACTGTGTAATTTTAGTTACTGGTGTTAATGGTTTTCGTCAAGATAATCTTCCGTTAGCCTATATGTATACTTTAACTAGACTCAAGTGTTATTTTCAATGGTAATACGACATTGTATTAAAAACAAGATGGAGAGACCAAGATGAAAAAAATTATCTGGTGAACCATGCATGGTCAATTATGAGTGGTATTACCAAACTAACACTTTAGAATAAAAAAAAAACATCTGTGCACTAGGTCCACGTTTCCCAACCGGAGGGGGGCAACTGCAGAGGAGGCGCGAGACGCTGCCAGATCAGCGGTTTTTTTTAACGATCCATCGCAAAGTTGTCGGCAATGGCAGACCTGTACCTGCTATAAACCATTTTTTTTTTAAATCACATTATTGTAAAGATTTTCAAGACCTATCAATATCATTCATTTTGTTAAAAAAAATACACAGCAATGCAGTGTCGCATTGGGTTGCTCGGGGGAACACTGCGATCAACGGGGAGGCTCAACTGCATGAGGCCATTGTTAAAACAAAAGTTTTGCATATCTAAGTTACAGGAATCCCCCCCCCCCCCCCCCCCC
>JAHWFP010093419.1:1835-19065 GCA_023313725.1 Lithobius niger | reverse complement strand
CCCCCCCCCCCCCCTCTGTAATGCCGGCTGATAGGCCTGTTTTGGGCTTACCACCACCTGAGGTGCGCAATCTCCAAAAAGTGGTCTATCAGGTGCCGTGCCTGGACTGCAATGCCACTTACATCGGAGAAACAAAACGCCGTCTGGAATTACGACTCAAGGAGCACATGGGAGACACCCGACGAGGGGAAAAATTGAATGGGATTGCCCAACATCATCATAAGACAAACCACAGTATTGCTTGGGACTAGGCGTCAGTGCTCCTCCACTCCAACACCAAACAAGGAGCACACCTCCGGGCACTCGAATCCCTCGCAATTAAAAGATTTTCTCGTCGACCAGTGCCTCTCATGAACCTTACTGACCATTCCCACGACCTAATTGAAGAACTTGTCCCATTGCCTCTAATTGCCAAACTAGACACGAAGTGGAATTTGACTGCAGTCGTCGATCGGCCCTCTGGTAAATAACTTAGAGATCAGTGGTCGGCAGCACGTGCGCGAAGATTTAAGGTGCAACATGGAGTAAGCGCACATCGAACGAACTTTCTCTGCTGTGGTGTGGTCTTCTGAAGAAGAGGAACAGTGTTATCTTCCTCGAAAATTTAAGTAGACTGTTGTAGAAACATTCTTGGAGGTGATATTAGTGTATTCATATAATTTATTATGAGTAAATTGAGTCGAGGAGACATCGCAATTTTGGCCTTGGGGGAGCCCTAGCCCCCACTTCCCCTCCCCCATATAAAACTGCCAAAATACGTATTTTTTGTGATAAAAGCTTGAAATTTGATACACTGGTAGATGTTACCAAGTTGACTAAATTAAGTCGAGAAGACATCGCGATTTCGGCCTTGAGGTAGCCTTAGACCCCCCTCTCCCGCCCCCATTTAAAATTGCCAAAATCCGTATTTTTTTTTAAAAGCTTGAAAACTTGAAAATTGATACACTGGTAGATTTTACCAAGTTGAGTAAATTAAGTCGAGGAGACATTGCGATTTCGGCCTTGGGGTAGCCCTAGAGCCCCCATCTCCCGCCCCCATATAAAATTGCCAACATCTATATTTTTTGTGATAAAAGCTTGCAATTTGGTACACTGGTAGATTTTACCAAGTCGAGTAAACTAAGTCAAGGCGACATCACGATTTCGCCCTGGGGGTAAACCTAGCCCATGGGTCTAATTTCCAAATTTTGATCTGGGTGCAAATTTGCACTCCAAAGTTGTTACTGGGGTGCAAAAAACATCTTTGGAGTGCAAAACCCAAATGTAAACCAACTCTGTGGTCTTCTATTTTATAGCCATTGAAAATTCTAACATTCGAGATCACAATAATATGTACTGTTTTACTGCATTTTGCTTAAAACTGACTTAACTTCACTATTCAACTGAAAAACCTATACCCATAGTTTAACCAAGCAATAAAAAATGGAGTTTAACTTCTTTGGAAGGAATGGTGTCACTGGAAACTAACTCCAAGCTGTTTAAAATGCCGCAAACTTCAAGTCTGTAGCTTGTACGGTTCAAAAGTTATGAAAAATTCAACTTCGTATGCAATTTTGTACTCCAAGAGTTGCTTCTGGAGTGCAAAGTGCGATTTTGGAGTGCAAAGTGCGATTTTGGAGTGCAATTTGCCCCTGTGAATCCGAATATTTCGACCCCTGCTGGCCTTCTCCCCTACTTCTAACCCCCACCCCACATATAAAATGCAAAAATAAGTAATTTTTGTGATTAAACCTTGAAATTTCGTACACTGGTAGATTTTCACAAGTTGAATACATTAAGTCGAGAAAAAAATCTTTCTTGGGCTTTGTTGTGCAGTAAAACTAACAAAAGTAACTCATTAACCGTTAACGAATCAACAGCATAATGTGAATCAAAAATGTTCAGCACACAATTCTGGACAGGAAAGGTGACATCTTTTAGGTAAATGCAACCAGTGAACGCAAAATCTTACTTCAAGTTTACCCCCCTTAATTTACAGCGGAGCTCCATTGTTCAATTAACTGTATAGTAACCTTTGGTTTCAAAGTGCTCTTGCTTGCTTTCTAGTAGTCCGAAATGGACATGCTTAGGATTTTCTTAAAAGCGGGAATCTATTCTTTCCATCAATCCTAACCGAAATTGTTTAACGTTTGGTAAGGATCGTCTTAGTATACGTCCATTTAAAGGTAAAGAGGTAATGGAGTATCGTCGAAAGCGTATGGTGATTTTCGAATTCAAAGTGGTCTGGTATTCCTCTAATAGTCCGAAATGGACATGGTTAGGATATTCTGAAAGGTGGGCATCTACTCTTTCCACGAATCCTAACCGAAATTGTTTAACTTAGATACAAATACAAATGTGATCATTAAAATGGCACTTTTAAATTTAAACTAGCAACTACACCAATTATAGCTACACCTTTAAACGGGCTTAGAACAGTCCCTATCTAAGCTAAACATTTTGGATTGATGAAAAGAACAGATCTCCACCTTTCAGAAAAGTCTAAGCAAGTCAATTTCGGGTTATTAGAAAGCTCGGAAGATAATTTTGAAACCGAAGGTCACTATAACAACCAATTCAATAATAGAGCACATGTGCAAATTAAGGATGGGTAAACTTGAAATACGCAAGTTTATGCGGTTCGATAACGGCGTTTTTGTCTAAAAGATATACGTCAACTTTCTTGTTCAAATTGTGTGCTGGAGGTTTTAACTTCGCAATATGCTTTGATTTGTTGACGGATTACAGGCAAAAAAAACTATTTCTAGGAAGTAAATTGCCCCCCCCCCCCCCGGTGGGTTTTGAACGAGCTATCAAATCTTTTTTTCCCCCCAGTTACCCTTCATGTGCATCCATACCAAATTTCATGCTTTTCACAGAAAGTAAACAATTCAATCCTCTAGCCGCTCTGCTAAGGACCTTTCATTCGCCATTTTTAGTTGATTTTGTTACAGCACTATAAAGCCTAAGAAACATTGTCTTCTCGACTCAATTTACTCAACTTGATAAAATCTACCAGTGTACCAAATTTCAAGCTTTTACCAAAAAAAAATACGAATTTTGGCAATTTTATATGGGGGAGGGGGAAGGGGCTGGAGTTCCCCAAAAGCCGAGATCGTGACATCTCGTCGACTTAATTTCCTCAACTTAGTAAAATCTACGAGGGTACCAAATTTCAAGATTTTATACAAAAAATACAGATTTTGTCAATTTAGTATGAGGGGGAGGGGGCTGGGCTCCCACTAGGTTGAAATCGCGATGTCTCCTCGACTTAATTTAGTCAATTGTGAAAAATCTACTAGTGTACCAAATTTCAAGCTTTCATCACAAAAAATAAGCATTTAGGTAACTTTGTATGGGGGAGGGTGGCAAGGGCTCCCGAAGGCCGAAATTGCGATGTCTCCTTGACTTAATTTACTCAACTTGGTGAAATACACCAGCGTACCAAATTGCAAGCTTTTATCACAAAAAACAGATTTTGTCAATTTTGTATGGGGGAGGGGCTAGGGCTCCCCCTAGGTCGGAATTGCGATGTCTCCTCGACTTAATTCGCTCAACTTGATGAACTCTACTAGTGTACCAAATTCAAGCTTTACCACAAATAACACAGATTTTGTCAATTTTGTATGGGAAAGAGAAAGGGGGCTAGGGCTCCACCAAGGCCAAAATCGTGATGTTTCCTCGACTCAATTTACTCACCTTGATATAAAGTGCCACTGTCCCGAGTTTCTTGCTTTTATCACAAATTTCACGATTTTAGCACCTTATGTGCCTGTACTACTACAATATACTTCCTCATCCCAACCCATCGAACCAACTCTTTTTAAGAGTTTTAAATTCTCTAAAATAGCGTCCAAGTGTTGATGAATGTATTGCAGCAATCGCACGGTGACGTAGTGTTTTTGGTAAAAATGCTTTGTAATATATTTTACCATCAGCCACATCACGAGTTCTACAAAATAAGATTTGGTTAAAAAAATGTATGAAATAGAAAAAATATTTTTCTAAAAATTAAAACTTTGTGGGGGAAATTTCCTAAATTTTAAGGAAACAAATGTTAGGAAAAACTTTGGAAACTTACCAAAATATTTTTTACAAAATTTCGTTTTCGGGGGGTGGGGTGGAGGGGGCCCGGGTGGACCAATGTTGACCCCAGGCCCAGGCCAACCTCTCAGCGGCCCTGGCATCACTGATCGGCTCGTTTCTGCTCGGCGTACCAGGCATTTTTTGTGCGCTCGGCTCGGGACCGGCTCAGCAGGAAAAAATGCGCTCGATACAGCCTTAGTCTACACATCTGGAATGATGTTCTGGCTACATCTTGTCGTGTTCTATGCTGTATTCCTAAGATGTACTGCCAGTAGAAATTTTCCTGGTGTGTGAACGTATTTCTGATTGTCTTTTGAACGTAGAAGGGTTTGAGAATTTAAAAACAAGTTGGCTTTGATTTTGAACGAAATGTATGAGGAAACTTGCCCAGGCCCATGTTAAATAAATTTTAGAAACACTAATAGACACTATAACGTCTCTAAACAATATTTGTTTATAACTATAACCCCATAACAATGATGCATTCACTGAAGAACAGTCAAATTGTCACTATTATAATGTCAAAAAAACTCGCTTTGACTATACCCTGTATAACAATAGCATCATTAAAGCAATTGAATTATTTTGTTCCCCAACTTCGTTCTAACGATAAATTAATTTACTTGTTGCCAAGCCGATCACATCTCTGTGGATGGTCGTACCACTAAAACAAAGACGCACAATTTCGCAACAAGAAGGAAATCGGTCTAAATTTTCGTAAATTTTCAACAGTTTGTGTGGAGTAGAATGAAAATCTTCTCCCAATTCTTCAGGAGTTATTTTGAAGTTTTTCCGGTGTCTTGGCTCACACAAGTCCGGTTGTTTACATTAGAATCGTGCGTTGGCTATGGCCTTCGATGTTGGTCGAGCGGTAGCCGTGGCATTCGTCTTCGACGTTGGGCAGGCGGTAGCCATGGCCATGGCCTTCGTTGTTGGTCGTTCCGTTTCCATTCGATGCACAAGGCTAATGTGTAGGCCGGCTCTTACGAGGTATGGAAGTTGTTTGGATGTTCATAAGGTCGTATTTCTCTCTCTTGTGTGCCTGTATAGCCAAGGATTCTAAGCCTCTCAAATGCCAATCTTTCTTCGAATTTGACACAATCTGGTCACTGTATTTTCCCAGTCTATTATATGCTTAGTACCCATGCGATAGACTGCAACGCCGTTTGCCTCTTTATTATTCCTGACATCTGCCATACGTTGCCCCACTCTATTCCTCACTCCCTACCTAGTTTCTCCTACGTAAGAATGGTAGATTTTCTGAACTCTCGAGTATAATGTCTTTACGTGCTATTTGGAAGGATTTATTCTACCTGTCCATCTTTTCGCCTGACAACGCTGTCTGTACCTTGATTTTATTTTGTTTTCCTTTTAAGCTTTGATATGGTGTAGCTAAGGCCTACCAGCTTAAAAGTTACCTTACATACACTGTAGACATTAGATGATTATGCTTTACCGTGCATAGGCCTACACGACTTTTTTTTACCTTTTTAGGCCATGTCAGTATATTATGTCAATACTGTAATAATGTTTTAATGAGGTTTCTTCTTATAACGACAGCCTCGATATAACAAATTAACAATGCAATAAAGGGCCTCACAGGTAAAGAGGTTAAACTGTAATAATGGTAATAATAACAATACGATAATAATAATATTAAAAATAATAATATGATAATAATCTTTTAATTCCTACAGTTTAGGATGCGCGTACAAACACAAATACGTGAAAAAGTTAATACTGTATTGGTCCGCAACTTTACGGTGTGTCGTAGCTAGTAATGTCTTGCATTCCAATTCAAATACCATTTTCAGCACACTTGAAGATAATAACATACTGCTTGCTTCACTTTACGCAATCCCAGAAATTAAAACAAGTCCATCACTGGTTTCTTTCAAATTTTCGATGGCTTTGTACTGCCATCTTCTTCAGACACAATCCTAGAAACCACCAAACTCATTAACGGACTGAGCTACCATATTTGAATATTTCACACACTTACACAGTTTGCCGTTAGTCAGCTCGGCTGGCTGGCATTGGTGCTGCCATCTTCTTTTGGTATTAGGAAGTCTTTCCATTGCTCACTCAGAAGACCAAGCAGCTCAGATGTGGCTATGCATGATCTGCTTGTGAGCGGGTTCTTGCACATTCATTAAAGAAATTCCTAGGCTCTGGCAGTGTCGAATGGCAAAGGATTCCAAAGCCCCTCAGATGGGAATGCTGGCATGTGTTAGATCGTATTAACACTTTGGTCCCCCCCCCCCCCCCCAACAGCAGTTTTGGCCTTCTTGTTAGTCACTGTGTGCAGCATTCGTTTGTCAATGTTAGTGGTTAGCTTTGAATGATGTGCTCATCCACTCGAATGCTAACTCTGCGTATTGTCTCCCAAGTGTACCCTTTCGGGAATTACTTGCAAGGGACGCAGTACACAGCAGCTGTAGTGCAGGGTAGCAGCCCTGGCCCTTCAGGAGTTGTTGTTGGTTCTTCTTCATCCAGTTGATCAGGCTCTTCCTTGAAAACGTTATTTTGCTTCTTCATCCATGACCTAGTCCTATACCAATAGGAGGTGGAGGTTGGGAGTTCTAGGTTGATTCCGGCGGTAGGCGTAGCAACAGGAGAGGTTGATGGGGCAGCAACTGGTAGTCCCATACCGGTCGGTGGTGGAGGTTGAGGGATCTGGTTTGGTTCCGGTAGGAGGGGTAGGTGGGGCTGCAGCTGGTGGTTCAATGTTGGCCAGTTCCCTCGGGCAGTCTTCATCAACGACCCTGACTTTGTTCCAAAGCAACCCTCTGGGGGATTTTTGTAAAAGCACTCGCTCAATCCTTACTTTCTTGAGCGCATTTTTAACCTCCTCCCCTCTTATCGGGACAATTTTATTAATTTACTTTTGTGAAGTAATTGGTTTTACAGTTCTATTATTTTACTTTTGTGACGTAATTGATTTTCAGTGCCTTATTTTTACTGAATTCCGTGATAAAAAAAAAATGAAATTTCATTTGCATTTTTCAAGTTAAAAAGTAAAATGTATGTTACACAGAGCTTTATTAGGCAAATAATCTTAGATGTAAACTTTAAATTGCACTACCATTAGCAGAACTTATTTGAATGTGGCCTTCAAAAATAGAAGTCGGGCCTTGAAAATGCCTTGAAAAATATTGGCCAAAAAGCGTACGAACCCTGTCATTCATATTGTCGGAAAAAAAATTAAGCCTAGACCTGGAGTGACAGAAAATTAGTATTGAAGGCCTTTCACACGTCTGACTCGCCTCGTGTATGTCCACGCGTAACTTGACGTGCATACAAGCAGACACAGAAAAGAAAGCAGAGCTGGTGTGTCCACGATCACGCGTAAAAAGGGAAGAGAATGACCAACCGACTTGACCTATTTATAAATCCTTCTATTGAATACCCAGTTTCGTAGTACCTGGAGGGCAGAAAAACCCGTCCTACCGCGCAGCTCACGCGGAAAAGTTGAGCCTACGCCAACTCCAACGCGCTGCTGATTCGCACTGGATTATGGGTAAGCGACAGGGGAGAAACCAGTTTTCTTTTCTGCTTCCGCGTCTCGCGCGTCAAGAAACGCGTGGACGTATACGAGGGGTTACGGCATCTTCAACTGAGGCATGAAAGACTTTCAAAAAACTCCTACCGGTGCAGGCTTTATTTAAGTTTTTATAGCCTTTATTTGCATTTACGTGGTTCTTGGTGGGTGTTTTCTGTTATCAAATTCATGTCTGTTGAAGAAAAATATTTCGATGTTACATACGTGCATGCACAAAAAAATTGGAGAATTCCCATGTGTTGGGTTGTTGCATGGCATTTGTTGTCTCGTAGGTAAACAAGAGAATGGTAGAAATTTTCAGGAAGTTATTAATTTAAACAGAGAGGCAGTGAAATTTAAATACAAGTAACTGTTAGCATCATTCTGATTAGGGCGTTATCGATGCCGATTTTATGGTACGAGATCTGCGTGGCCTGTTTTCATCTGATACTTGCTACAAAATACTGGCCATGCTTTGTGGCCGTGTAGGACAGACCAACAACTTTTGTTTACCATTATTTCCTTCATGAAGCACCGGGTCCTGAAAGAGCTCTGAAACTCGAATGAGCACCGGGATGTAGCTCCCACGGAAACAATAAGTTCCTAATCTTATTATTTTTGCCACTGCACTGGATCTTGATTAAGCGCTTGAGCGCTCTTTGGAAACAGATTTTAAAACTTGCACATATGTGCTATTTTTTGACAGATAACTTCTTTGTAGCAAACTTGTCGTGCGTTCAATAATGGGAAACCGAAGGCTACAATTTTGTCATGCTGCAATGCTTTACGTATGGTTGAATGATTGTGGTGCCCCAATAACGAAGTTCTATTCATTCAGGCTGAGAATGTACTAGAGTAGTCAATTATGGTTTTGGATGAAATGGAGGAGGATGACCATGCTTACTAGGGATGTGCGAGTAGAAAAATTTTAATTCGAGTCGAGCCGAGCCGAGTTTGCAGTCAGAAGAATCGAGTATCGAGCCGAGTTCGAGTATTTGATAGAAATATTTTGTTTGCAAGTTTCTCTTTAATTCGTTAAGATAATAAGAACAAAGATGATGCTCAGCTGAATGTGTGGGTCATGGTTTTCCAGTTTTAAGGACATAACTTGAAAATGGTTTCAGTTATTGACTTTCAATCTGCACCAATGGAAAGCTCTCGCTGAGATGATCGATTTGGTATATTGGAATGTCAAAATCGGTCAAAAATTGGCGAAGTTATCGCATTTTCGCCGGATTCGAGTTTATCGAGTATGAACGCGAGCAACGAGCCGAGTTCGAGTACAAGTTTCATACTCGGCTCGGCTCGAATTTTTCGAGTATCGCACATCCCTAATGCTTACAAAAAACATCTTTGTTTTGATTCATCTTTGAAAAATCCTACTTGGAATAGTAAGTAATTGCAGGGGTCGTAGAGTTCCTACTTTTCCTTATTTCCTACTTTTTTCCTGTTTTCAGCCATGCTTATTTTATTTGTAAATTTAAGTGTAAATTAATAAAATAATGTATAATATTTGAGTTCAATACGTAAGGCACGAACTTCATTGGTGTACTCGGTCCCCGACTTGTTTTCAACATAACGAGGCGTTCTGCCCGTGCGCGTTGAAAAACATCACTTCCGTTTCTTATCTTGCGCGATAGTTTCGTTTTTGTTGAATAAGTGCTTAGCCTACTATTATGTTTCCACTGTTTAAATTTAGTACTAGCTGTTTGTAACTTCAGTTCTCGAAACAATGAATGAGTATAAAAAAACCTTCTGTGTTAAAGGAAAACTAAACCCTTCCATCATAAATTTCACTATTGTTAGTTAAGTACGAAAAAAACAAGATGCAAGTGCGCGAGGTTTCCAACATTCGTATTAATTATGCAATAGTTAATTTAAAATGTAAGTTTGATGTTTCCACAGCGCGAGACAGCGAACACGATTTCCTTGCATGGTACTGACGTCACACTTCATCGCCCTACGTCAAATGGACCTTGGATGAATGACGTCATCGTAGCATACTAGCGAGTGCGCGCCAGGTTGTGCTTCTAACATGGCGGTTGCGAGACCGGACCGCTCTGACCATAGCAGCACGAACCAAAATTCAATCTCTGCACGATTTATTAAATAAAGTATTGACGAACGTACCCTACTGTGACTCAATACCTTGCAAAGACTCGTGAAAGTTAGTTCAGCTAGGCGGTCATCTACTCTACGCGAAATGCTGGGCAGATCAGCGAGTGGACCGTGTCCACTTGTTGTTTGTGGGGAGGGAGAGGCATGCAGACTAGGGGGCAAGCGCTTCATTTGAAAAGAATCTGCGATGCTGTTCTTTGCTAGCAGGAGTGGTTAGGAATGGAATGAGAGCCGAGCACTCTCTTGCCTGGGCGCATGCGCCAACAGGTGATGAAATGTGACGTCACGTGAACGAGACTTGGATGTGTTGACCGCACGAACGAAAAATTCGTCTGCTAGAATGAAGATTTACACATATTACTACGTAATAACTATAAAGCCTGAGTGGTTTTCGTACCTCTCACATGTTTTTTAAGTGTCTTAATTAACGATACTGAAATTTAAGATGGGAGGGTTTCGTTTTACTTTAAGTGTTCGGTATTACGTCATTATGTGCGTTGAGCTTGCTGAGCCAGCTCCGATAGAATAGTTTCGTCACACATTTGGTTATTTCCAGTTTGTAGAGCGTTGATAACGAGAAAATACTCGGAAAGTTAATGAGCTACAATTGCGTTCAGCAGCTTTTCATGTACTGCTAATAAAAAAAAAATGTATCACTGCTGTTGGGTACGTTCTAGTGGACACTGCCGCTGCCCTTTTTTCTTAAATCATCGCGGGTCGAAATTCGTTATGTTGATCTTGGGTCCTACGACAGAAATTTAATTCGTACTTTCGCGAATTTAAACCAATTTTAACATTCCGATAGGCCTAGACCATTTTAACCAGTAGCGTGCATAGACGCGTGCATAGTAGCGTGCATAGACGGACAACTTTTTTTTTGCTCGTCAGATTTATTTTACCCTTTTATAAAGCTTGTCACTCTTTTTTACCATTTTATGCCCATTTCTGCCCCTTTCCTGACCTTCTTTTTGCCCTTTCTATGACTCTAGGCCATATCTCTGGTTGCAGCACCAGTATTTATCGGGTAAGAAAACCAAAATACGACATTTTCTTTACAAAAAGAGTAAAAAGGTCATTTTTTCGAAAAGAGCAGGGGCAATGCTTCTCCCCATCCCCCGTACCCTGCCCCCCCCCCCCCTTCCTGTGCATGCCAGTGATTTTAACCAGCTCGAAACGAGCTTTCCTATAGCTTAAGCCCTACACTTCAAGACTATCTGAAACAACTTTGGAGTTAGGCTATTTAGCAAAAACTAAACATCAAATGTGAGATGAGGGTGTAAAAATAGCTTAGTAGCGATATATTCTGATTTTTAATCCTTTTTACATCCTCCAACCCCTCCCCAACGGCTATACTGTTAATATAGTAGAGTTGCAGTCTTGGTGAAGAGAATGCTTATATATTTCACGTCTCGATGGAGATTATTACGAGTTTACGACGTTGCTGACAGATTGTGTAGACCTTTTTTTTTAGAACAAGTTAAAATCTTTTAATATGTCAGAAAAAAGTGTAGGCCTACTAAAAAATTGTTGTCTCAAATACGACCATGTTGGACTTTTCTGGCGGGCGGTGGTTCCCTGCCCCTGTATGGCTTGAAGAGCTACTTTTTTCCAGCTGTTGCCATGGGATCAAGTTATTAAAGAGATATTGTTTAAATTGGAATTTGTAGCCTTTAAGAATGCTCTTAAAACGTGTAAGCGTTTATCACATTTACTGTTATTAAGCCCTGATGTTATGCCGAGGGGGTTCCTTATTTTTACCTAGTTTTTAGTGAAAAATTCCTTATTTTTCCTTATTTATGACTTACAAAATTCCTTATTTCCTACTTTTTTCTCCCCTAAAACCTGTTACGACCCCTGTAATAGGTATGATAAGCAGTTTGACTTGCACACTTATTGAGAATCAAAGCTCAGTGTTATAATCAGCAGTTGAGCTGCAGCTTTCACATGTTTGACCGGCTACCAATTTTTACTCATCAGGATCTGTTCCGCAAAATCAGTTTGTTACAGTGCCCTTGGTGAGTCAATGTGAAGTTTTGTTTAAAAGTTCCACCTTAACTCCGGTGGAGTTTTTTCCTGACCCATTTGTGCACAAACTACCAGTACTTTCCAAAACCAACAAAAAAAAACTGGAAAACTCACCGCTTGTTGGAGAACGTTTGACTCAATGGTTGATGTCACACGTATGACGTTTTGTTACATCACTATTCAACATCTTCCAAAACTCGGGAAACCTAGCAGATAGTTCTGAAGTGACGTCACCTTCAACACACCTGAGGAATTGTGGGAGCTCATCTGCGTCAGTAGGGAGGCGGGGTAAAGAGGTCGATTTTGGGCGTATGTGGGGTATCGACGTCACCTCAAAAGTGACTAACTTATCGACCATGGATGTTGACATCACTTTCAGTACATTTTGATGATTTTGCTTATGGTTTTCTGTTGATTCTAGGTACCAAATTGTCGATAACAAGTGGCGAGTTTTTCTACTTCTTTTGGTGGTTTTCGGAACATACTGTACGATGTATAAATTATATTTTTTTAATAGTATTTATTTTTGCTAGGTGCTCAAGTGTTTGAAGAATGTGGCGTCGTAAAAGTGTTAACAAAGAAAGAAGCAGTTATAGGAGTGGAAACAACAAAAGGAACCATCAACTGTGAATATTTTGTCAACTGCGGTGGTCTTGTGAGTACGGGTAAAAAAAAAATATGGATTTGATTGTTCTTACCGGTAACATGTGATTGTATGTTTTAGGGGAGTTAGTGTTGTCAATACGTTGCCTCACTGATTTTTACAAATTCGTTATGTTTCTGAATCTGTTGAGCCTGTATGAAGGTCACTAACAACATTGCTCACACAGGCAGATGTTACCAGCCTGACAAGAGTAAGCCAGCAACCAGGATTAGCATGGAACAAGGCATTTCTCAGTTGCAGACTCCTCCGTACTGTGTTACTTGTCTGTTACAAATGGGATATTCCTCTTGCTGCCAGCACTTGTTTCTAACCTAATTTACATACAATTTAACTATAATTTATGCAAATTTACGTCACCACTCCCTACCCACTATATCGCCTAATTCCTACCACTGTTTCTTTTGCTGTGGCACACATTGGAATGTAAATTCGTGCTACCAATTCGATTGGTGGTGATGGTCCGTCTAGCAGCACTTTTGGAATTGGTCAAGTTGCAGAAAACGCCTTAAGTTGAACTAATTAATTTGTTCTGAGGAACATGACAACGGACGGTTTTTGATCGTAGACACGATTTCAATCTTAGCCACCTTACAGTTAAATGAAGGTTGGCGGCAGAATGTGACAAGTACTAAGCCCAGGAAGGCCTGTTTGCGACACATAAGCGTTTTGCAAAGTGGAGCATACGAATTAAATAGGTGGTGTTAACTGTTGAGACATGGGGGAAACGATGCCCGTAAAATATTGAAAAAAGGTTACGCGATAACTCCATGAGAATGTGAAGTGATATAAGGTACACGATACCTTCAAGGTTAAACGATAACTTTATGAGAATGTTACGGAAAAACGGGTACACGATACCCTCATGGTTACACAATAACCTATGATGTTGTACGTATTAAAATAAAATGGCAGACGATGCCTTGAGAGTTATATGATAACTGCAGAGCCAGAGTTACACGAGAACTCGTAGAGCGTTATACGATAACGTGGGGAAAATGAGGTGTGACGTACAAATAAGTTTCAACTACTTATTATTGCGCAGAATTGCCAATGGCGGCATACGAACTGAGCGAGGGAGAACACCGTGAGTGGCAGACGATGCCATGTTTCCTGCTACTCCGGGGGAATAGGGCTGTGATGGACAAACAGTGACGGTGTGAGACCGCTGTGGATCGTTCTATTTTAGTGGCCAGGGGAAGCGACCTGGTGGTGGCGTTGGCCGGAACTAAAATTGTACACTGGAACTGAATTTTGTATAGGCCGATGAAGCCTTGGTATGGTTGAAGTTATTAATCCAAGGCTGTAGTTCATACGCATGGATTTAAAAAAGATGGGACATTCATTGTCTAGCATAACTGGAAGTAACCGTAGTTAATTGTGAAAGCCATACGTGGCCGAGTGAGGTGTAGGCCTACAGACGTGGTAACTATTAGGCTTACGAGCAATGGATACGTGTCGATCGGTCTCGTACTACGATAGACGTTGGCAGTGTACCAGCATGGGCCTAATGCAATAATTCTGAATGAATTTGTTTTGTGCGAAGTGATTCAAGAATGAATTTTAAGAGTCGGAGTTAAGAGTGGAAGCGACCACGATGGTGGTCAGGCAATGTTGGTCACGTTATTTTACTGCCTGCTGGTCGCTACGACTATTTAACTAAATGAATACATAAATAAATAAATAAATAAATAAATAAATAAATACGACACGGGCCTAGAGTGTAAGGGGTACAGGTTTTAATGTGGTCTGAATTAGAGATAGGTGATGCGCTACAGAGCGCTGTAAAATTGAGACACACCCCACACATTGCGAAATATTAAGCGCATATGTGATCTGATTAATAAAACTAAGATCAGCTGTGGGAGTTGCTATGAATGTGAGGTCGTAGATGTGTTATGCAAGTTGAAGACTACTGAAGTGAGACCTGTCAGTACACTTTATAGGCAGGTTCAGATGTGCAGTGTTTTAATCACCATTAACACCGATTTGTTGTTGGCAAATAATCGTCACCTCAGTACTGGTTGCAAGGTAGGGAACTTATGGCCGATCTTGACAGGTTGCGAGGTTACGAAGAGCTATACCCTTGTTGTGAAGTGGTATAACGGACAGGTACAGCCCCGTCAAACAGACTGGTAATTTTCAATATGGGGGGCGAGTCTGTTGACCGTTTGGTGACCCCCACTCCGTTTCAGGCAAATTTGGTGTGGATTGGATTTGTCACTCACTGCAGGGTTAGTGGTGTTTGTGTGACCCCTGAAACTTTGGTCCTTACAGGAAGAACGGCTAGGAGAGCCGAGGCGTGGGACTGGGGGAAAGAAAGACCCGGTTCCGTGAGTTAAGCGCCTGCAAGGAAAGTGTGTGTTTCGGAGAGAGTGGTGAGTAGGGCCTAGGGGTGGAGGCCAACAGTTGTTACTTTTTCCGTATGTGACTGCAGATTGTGTTTGCAAGGCTGGTTTGTTGCCAGGGTTTGTGTTGATGATCGACTGAGGACGCCCGAGTTGTCCTGCACTTGGCAGAGGATTCTAATGATATGTGGCCTCCTGGAATGCAAGAGGGGGTCTTGACAGGTGTAGGATCTGGGTTGTATCAGATGCGGAGATCTGTACTATCCACTTGGTTGGGATGGCGAGTAGACTTGGTACTAAACGGTGTCGTGGGTACGGTGCAAAAGCTGAGTAGTGGTTGTGTGGAGTCTCGCCGGACGGTGAGAAAGGTGGTCTCTGGTTCCACGAGGCACCATGGTCGGATTGGTGTATGAAAGAATTCCGTGCATTTGATAATGAATTGGAAGCGATGGCACCAGGGAATAGGTGCTGCCATCTTTGGCCTGGCGGCTTGGTCGTGCTAGGCACGGGAGGCCGGACACACAGGCCCGTGCGGATCCTGTATCGACCTAGCTGAGTGGCTAGGAGGTCATGTTGCATTAAACACTGGTCGCGGCGTGGGGCCGAGGCCACCAAACTGATGGGCATCATCATCATCAGGCTTCGCCAGACAGTTGCTATGCGTGGCATAGGTGTGGCCACCTGTTGGCGGAAACGACGGGCACCTGCAACGAGGGCTGGTCGCATATCACCATGGTGGAAATGTAGGAGGCTGGCTGAGCGCCACGTCTTGTAATCTGATCCCATTTGTAACAGGCGGGTAACACAGTGAGGAGGAGTCTGCGACTGAGAAATGATGATTCTACCAGAGAACTTGTTCTCGCAGGAGAATAGAAGCTTTCAGAGTAGAATCCGACGAAACTGTGTTACCTTCACTTTCGCGCCCATCTCCCTGGCTCTCTTGTGGCTCAGCTGCAAAAGACAGTGGTAGGAATTAGGTGATAGAGTGAGTAGAGAGCAGGGGTGTGCGATACCAGGTTTTTCAACTCGATACCGATACCAATATTTTATTAATCTGAGTATCGGTATCGCGATACTTTTTCGATAACGATACTTTCTCGATACTGATACTTTTTCGATACTACTGATACTTTTTCGATACCGATACTTTTTTCGATACTGTTACCTTTTTAAAGAAAGCAGTAGGAATAAACAAATTCAAATGAGTGCATCTGTACCTTCCTTTATTCCTTCATTACAATTACCGTTCACAGAAATATTTCAGATGACAACAATGTTGAGCTGAACTTCTTTGTTACGTTAGAAAATGAACCTTAAAAGTTTTATAAAGGCTTAACAGTATTAATGAAAAAATTATTAATTTTACAGGTTTTGGACTTTGGTTTAACGCTTTTACACTTTGCTTTAACACGTTTGTACTTTGCTTTAACACTATTGCATTTGGATTTAACACTTTTGTACTTTGCTTTAACACTGTTGCATTTGGATTTAACACTTTTTCACTTGAATTTAACACTTATGCACTTTGCTTTAACACTAAAAAATAAACGGATTGTTGTAATCTAAACGAAAAAATTACAATTTTACGGTTTTCCTTCTTTTGTACTACGGCCGACTACAGCAATGTTTATCGGCGGAATTATTTATTATACAACGCTTCAACTTCTCAGCTTCGAACGCAGAACAGCGCTGCTACTTGGTTTCTCGCACAGTTTCTGACGAACATTCGGCAAAACATCGAAACAAAAATATGGCAAATGCTTTGGAGATACTCGCCAGTTTGTGCCAGCAGCAACCAGACAGCGATTCAAGTGAAATAATCGAAGATTTCGAAGAAGTTACACCAGCTAACGTAAATGAGGAAGAAGTTGCGGACGCAACCAACGCAAACGAAACCGAACGCACGGAAGTGCCGAACAGCGTAGCACCACACCACCCTCGCCGTCGAAGGGGCAGCTACAAAAAAATCTCAAATGAACAACGACAACGAATAGTCGAACTGGTGGCGGACGAGGGACGTACCCGTAAGGAGGTACTCAATAATTATTAACATATTCAACAAGTAACTACATATTCTGCTAAACGTACAATAATTATTTTTACTCACCTTTTTTCAGGTGGCAGACATATATAAAATTAGCAAAAACACTGTTTCCTCCATAGTGAGAACTTTTCAGAAAGCCAATCGAGTAGAAAAAATTCAGAAAGGTGGTCGAAAACAAAAGTTCACACAGGCACAAACACGACAGCTGCTTGATTATGTTCAAGCTAACAATGAGGTTCGTTTGAAAGACATCCAGGCATATGCAGTGAATCAGTTTCACATTGAAAACGTCTCCCTATCCACAATCAACAAGATACTGAAGAAAAATAAAATTACCATGAAGACCTTGTATACTGTAAGGCATATATTTAAATTACTACTTTAACAATCATTGGCGTAAAAATATTTTTTCCGACTTCCCCCCCCCC
>JAHWFP010093418.1:7408-19445 GCA_023313725.1 Lithobius niger | reverse complement strand
AAAAAAAAATCCGTTTTTCATTAAATACCCAAGTTTTATTTAACCTATTGGGCAAATGCGTAACATAACCACCAGTTTAATATAATTCACTAGGCACTATCATGGCGACTGGTTGAATTCCCCATTCTTTAGTTCTTAAATGTTTTAGGGAGAACTGCTGCGCGCATCCCTAATCTCTACTAGCACTGGAGGAACAATCCAAAGATCTGTCGGTTCGATTCCAGCACTCATGATGACACTTGAATGTTTTTTCATTGTTGCTGCTCACTTGTCATCCTTACAAGTTCGAAATGTTACTCCACTGGGTTTCTTGCAATGGACTTCATCAGGCAAGGTATGGAGTTTCTCCAGAAAACTATTTTCGTAATGGTTTTTTTTTCTTACTCGCGTTTGCATCTTTGTTGCAATTTAGGCACAAAGTTCTTTATTTTTTTTTTTTAACTTAAAGGTTTCAAACGAAAGAAAGTGCTTGCACTAAGTCGATTAGTTGTTAAACATTTTTCAACGATGTTATTTAGCCAGGTAAAGTGCACCTATCATTGGCTGATCTATTGTACACAAAAGTAAAAATGATAAAAACATTTGACTACAGCTGAAGGTTTCACGTGAACTAAACAGTACAACAACACTGTAGTAGGCTATTTGAAATTTTACAGGAAAGTTTATTTGTTTTCCTTTGCTGTTTTGACTTAATCATGTCAGTTTACCTTAAGCATCAAACGAGTTCTTTTTTGTTTTCTAATTCTTTATTTGTTTACCTTAAAGGTTTCAAACGAAAAAAAGTGCTTTTTAGCACACTTAGACGATTAGTTGTTAAACAGTCTAAGCGATGTCGTTTATACTCCAAGTAAAGTGCACTTATCATTAGCTGATTTATCGTGTGCAAATGTAAAAATGGTAAAAACATTTGACTACAGGAGAAGGTTTCACGTGGACTAAACAGTACAGCAACACTGTAGTAACTGAAACTTTACAGGAAAGTTTATTTGTGTTCCTTTGCTGTTTTGACTTAATCAGATCAGTTAAACGTTACCTTCAGCATCAAACGAGTTCGTTTTGTTTTCTAATTCTTTATTTTTTTTTTAAAAATGTATAAAATCTATCAGTTTCCGGACGCTACTGGAAAGCTCCAAGATGTAAGCAAGTCGACAAATTTGACGTTTTTTCCCCTCTCCCATCCCCTTCCAACCAAACGGCAAAAAAAAAAAAAATTAGCTTTTCAATGGCCATTAGGCCTGGCTCAATTTGTCTTTTTGTTAACCGTATCTCCCGAAAACAAAACTTGTTAAGGATTCCCGCCAAGTTTTACGGCCATTCGAAGTCGTGATTGGATTGACTTTTCTAGGAATTGCGAGATAAAAAGCCAATCCATTATCACGTTCCCTTTTCTTTTTTTGTTGTTGGCTGTATAGTTTCGTTTTGTGGACAGCAGTAAGGTTTCACGTGACAAAACCCATTTGGGTAAATGAACCCGTTTAGCCAATACAAGTAGTGATATCAAAATAAAAATGGCTGCACCCAAGTTTTCTACTTTGTGCACTAAGCCTATACCACGCCATGGCTGTTTGCTGTGACGTGCATATCACGTGACTGGGCTAGTCCAATCAGACGGCCAAAAAGCCGTTGTTCTCGTTCGTCATCATTGGCTAACTCATGGTGACGTCACGGCGAACAGCCATTGCGCATGGTTTAATCCGTGTATGGCGAAAAGTCATTCCCTTAGAAAATCGTGATATCACCCCCGCCAACCTAACCCCACCGACTATTAGATCAAAGGTGAAATGGAAAAAAAAAAGACCATTGCTATATACTGCTCAATTTTTAGTCTTCTGTAGCCGTACCGGCTGAGAAGACTATTGCAATGACTTTGTCCGTCCGTCCGTCGCGTTTTTCAACTTCGCAACGGTACCAGAAATTGACGACCACTGTTTACAACGTTCGATTCAGTGTCAAAAGTTAGTTAAATAACATGGCAAATTAAAACATCGTTACTTCCTTATAGCTATTAGAATTCTTCGACGTAACTAAATTAAAGAATAATATTTGATCGTCGAATTAAAATACTAAGGTAACACTCAATAAAAACAAATGGATTTTAGCTTCGTTCAAAATAGTTTCGTCGCATTTAGTCCAGTTGCCAAATGCTGATTTTTGGGCTAACCTAAAAAAAATTGTCTGCACAAAATGTTTTTGCGCAGAGGTATTCTACAATGCATCCCTATTCCAAAACATAATACAGATGCAAACCTATTTACTTTACCTTTTGGACTTTTTACTTGTTGGCTTTCCGTCTTTACCCAAAACATACTGATGCCACCTTGGCACCATTGGGGAATTCCAGATGGCGTCCAAAATGGCGACAACAAAACGGTTTTTTGCTTCTAACGTCTAAACCGTTCATTCGATTGAAAATTAACCGGTCACCAATTATATTTAGAATAAAATTTCTTTCAAAAAGGTTCTAGTCGTATTTTTGGTAAAATAATCCTTCTTTTCGAAATTCGTTATTTAAGTTATTTTAGGCTGTTAACGCATGTTACATATACAATTCCTGACTTTAAACAGCTGCAGTACCTGTTCTAATTCGGATAATTGAACGTGATTAGGCTTGGATGAAAGATGAAGATGTATATTTTCCAACAAGGGTAATTAAAACGATTTATATTAATTATTAGCTAAACTACGACAGTTTATCTACGTTGTAGCGCTGTGCTTTTCGCTCTAATTTACCACAAGTTCCATCTTCAAACAGCTGCAGTACCCGTTCTAAGTCGGATGCTTAGACGTAAGATGAAGATGTATAATTTCCAACAAGAGTAATTAAAACAACTGACAATGGGCCTGACAAGGTCCAATTTTGAAAAAAAATTCGGTTTGAACCCTAACTCCAGTCAAGTCCTAATTTCCGTTTCCAAAACCATTCTTTGGTAAGTACATCAGTGGTTAAGGCCGCACTTCGCATTTGAATTTTCGGATCCAAATCACAAATCTTTCTCACCTACTAACCATCCAAAGTTATGTCTGTAACAATTCGCAATCCAAAGCCTACTTGCAGCCACTAGGTTGATCAAATTTTACAGCCCACCATACTCTGTAGTCCATACGACAATGAACCTGCATACTTGTTCACGTTCCCAGGAACGGGAAGGAGGGGGGGGGGGGTGTGTAATGAATCTGCTTTTCTTTCACATAATTTTTCACCGTCCATCCCATCCGTATTCCAAGCAACCATTTTCGGTTCCAGAAGCACACAGAATTAAAAAAAGAAAACACTTTTTCCTGGACACAATATTGCTTCTTTTCCTTCTACGCCTAGACGGAAAAAAATTGCGTTCACGTCAAGTCGCCAATTTCAGACATTAGTTTATTCCATTCGGACTAACTTCACAAATTGTCAGTTTTTCATTTACTCCAGATGACTTGCCAGTCTTAGTGGTGACAAGTTCGACTCTGAATAAATCCGGAATGGAACCTGCCTTTCCCCAAGAAGTGTAAAAATCTTCCCCATTTTCCTTAACCAAGGTAGTCTTTCTACTATTCTCAGTCCTCGTCCTTTTTCGCGCAATACTCAGTCCAAGTATCGAACTAGGCTATTCAAGGCCGTGAAATAGGAGGTGCATTTGTTCAATCGCAAGCCGAGAAGCTCGCAATTTCACTGCATGCTTTTGAGAAAAATATTTGCGTCCCAGCTTTTTTTTCTGTGGCGAAGTGATTCTTCTGGACCCCTTCCAAGGTTTATATCTAGTCCTCGTCACTTTAACTTTAAATTTGTTTTAGTTTCACAAACTCGGTGTTCTTAAGTTAATAGCTGCAATGCTTGCAAAATAATGAGTGGTCAGTTAGCTCACTACTGCTCAATGCAGCCTTCAACTCGTAGATTCAAAAGTGCGTCCTTCACTTTTTCCACTCTTACAAATGTCTGTGTAACTGGGTTTATTGATGCCCACTACTCAGTATTTTGCGTTTCAGTCTTTATTTTCTTTTCGGAAACTTGGTGACTTTATTCTGTCCTTCCTTTGCCATCCGGTCAAAATAAAGTGCGACATAAGCAGGTGTCAGTATTACTCTACAACTAGTCTTACCTGTTTTACATTAATTCCATAAATGCAAAGAACGGGGTGTTTTCCTGTCATGATTACAACTGGAAAACTGACGTTTCTAGTGTTGCCAGGCACGCGGTCACTAGCTGGATCCGAAACGTCCCCTAATTGTATTTCACTAAGTAATGGGTAGAATTCCCACTATGCGTTTGTTACAATTGTTTTACTTTAAATTCCTTACGTAAAAGAAAGTGGGTTGCATTTTTATTTCCAAAATCCAAAGGCTTTGGTTCGGGAAAAAAAATTCTGGCTATTGTAGTTTACCCGAGCACGCGGACACTGGCTGAGTTCTACAGACTGCCCCCAAGTTTGGTCGAAAAATTCAAAAGGTTTTTGTTCTCTTGCAGCCAAGTATTTTTGCTTATTTTTGCACCGTGATCTAGTGAAAGAATTCTCAAAATCCTCTACCAGCGATTTTTCATGCTTCTTTCCATCCTGAAGGTTTGGAAAGCATGAATTTCGTATCCTGAAGGTTTAGGTAATCACAGCAGGCCTCCAAAATATGTAAGTACTCAGGGAATAGACGAGAGGTTTCAAGTTCAAGAACTCAATTTCAATTCATTCTTACTGCATAGCTAGGGGACTATACACAGAGTACCACAAAAACGAACTTGGAGTTAGTTTTTTCTAATTCGAGATACTTTGGCATACTAAGTTGATTTTCTGTACTCGTTGCAAACACACTGAATTTCGCTCGCTTTGCTCACTCATTCAGTGCAAGTCTATCTTTTGGAAATTTGTTTGTTCGCAGCTCTCTTTCAGCGGCCTTGTCCTTTATCATACGTACTAGTGGAATGGGCAGAAGAGTGTGTGTGGTCACAAAAGCCCGAAAACTACTGGCCTTAATAACTAAGCAGAACGACCAAGGCTCGTCTCTTCCCATACTAAGTCACGTATCCTACAAAATCCTTTTTTAACCCTATCGGCAACCTGCTCCCCCGCCCCCACCTCTCTCCCTGCCCTCCCCCGATCTCGGTCTATTCTACCTACGTTAGGTTACGCTAGTCCCTTCTACTCCTGCGTCACCCCACACACAGATCCTCTTTTCCCTACTGGCCGTCTCTGTCCTCCGCTCTCTCCCCCTCCCCCAACAATCATGGGTCGCAAATATTCCAACTGCGGCCGGGGAAATAATTATGGCAAATTAAATACAATTAAGCGTCACTATGCATAAAACGTTTCACCACCACATTACAGTACAATCTCTTTGCCACCAGATTACAGCAGGAAGAATACAAACCCCCCCCCCCCCCCAAAAAAAAAAATACGGGCCCAGTCACGTTGCGCCAGTCTCTTCTCTGTTACGCAAGCTGGCCGCCAACTCCAACTCCTCCTTGCCACCACATAGCGCCAACACAATTATCCGCGGCGGTAATATTTTTTTTGTTTGCGTTTGTCAGAACAGAGGCAAACTAAAATTACTAACACGAAGAGCAAACGTGAACCGAATGAGAACTGTGAGCAAAGCTAAGCAACCTCACTCGGCCTTCTCAAGTGTGTTCACCATATCAGAGGTGATGGCATTGAAGTACTTTCCGCACCGAGTGAATTTTACTTGGTCAATATTTCCTTGAAAACTACATTTTTCGTCAATTTTTCTTGATGCGGGCCATGAACCCAGCCAAGAATGGCTCGTTATACTATCACAACAATGTCTCGGTTACTAACAATGCAAATCGTTGTTGTACAAATATGTTCAACGATGATTCGCCCAACAATGCAATACACTGCCCTTTATTGCAACAATGCTGCAGAGGTATTTGTCCAGATCTCCAAATGCTCATCATCGCTTTGCTCCCCGCTAGCAAATTATGATGTTAAGGAATACGCCAGCAACAGTAGCAACCACTGCCAGCCAAAACTACTTACCCCCAGCAATGAAAGAGGGCGGTCAAGTTCATTCGTGGGACGGTAGCAAAGAAAAAGGGCGAGAGGCAGGTACAGTGAAAGGTATTGCCGATGCCCTGTAACAATCAGTAACAAACCAAATATTACGTCTTCTATATAACAAGTACGTCAACGCCATCTGCCATCGTCAACTGGGAACGAATGTCATAAGGCCTAACATCGTTTGATCTTTCTCGCAATTAATAAGGGGATGTATTTGAACTTTAGGGCGTTCGTTTTTCGGGTTGGGAGTGCTACGCCTATTTTGACGCCTATTTCCTTTTTTAGCCCAATGCCTATTTTTACACCTATTTCCTTTTTTAGCCCTACTTCAGTTTCACTATTAGTCCTAGAGCCAGACCTCCAAAAAGAGGGTGTCCGGTTTCATCTCTGGGGAGTGAATTTCACCTATGCCATTTGATTCTGCACTATTTGAGTATAATGTTTTGGCATGATACTTTTTGATTTGGGGTAGCTTTTGGTATTTATGACGTCATTCAAGATGGCGGACGCCCGTTTCCACCTATAAATAGGAAATGACGTGTAACTCCCTAACGGTGCTTCCTAGCGGTTTTGACCACTGAACATAACTTGTAGCATACAGTCAGAGGAACATTATTGGAACACTATAAAAAGGTGTCTACAGCACATCGTTTCGGAGCTACAAACTCGTTTTTAGCTTACAAGGCAATATGTTTTGCCCCGGAAGAGGAAAAAGGGCTCATAACTCTGAATCTATACCGTCTAGACAATTTTTTACAGGTATACCAGATTCTGCTTTAAAGTTTCTTCCAAATGGCTGCCTGATAGTTAGCACGTTGCATATGTTTATCAGGAGCATTCTTGCATGGTGGAAGTAGGGTGGATTCAATTGAAACTTTTTTTTTTGTTGCAGAATAATGAGTATCGCAATTCATTTACCTTGCCCATCTTATGGTCGTAAAGCCGGTAGACGAAGTTCTCGACTACAGTTACTGTTTCTTCCTAGACTTCAATTTGAAAGTACTGCAAGTGCGATTAAGAATTCCATAAGTATAAAAGCCTTAATTTGCCCTTACCTGCAAAAGCACTGACCGTATCACGCTCAGTGATGGTGTACAGTGCTGCTAAGGCAGCACATACGTTTTCCCCATTGGGTTTGTCCATTGTTCATGTCGTAGTACTAGAGACAATTAGTTGTCCCACTCTTAAGGAAAATATGCCTGCCACGCATTGTGAGAGCTGGGAACGTGCTTAGCAGTATAACTGCAAAGTCAGTATCATCACATTAGATTACGACACTAGAAAATTTAGAGGCATGAAGCACGAGTCGTGTATCGTCTTCTTCCTGTGATGATATAAAGCTGTAACATTAGTCACTAATGAAGATGCAGACATTTGAAAGCACACTTTCTCATGTGTAAGGCACACAACTTTGTTACCTAGTTTCTCAGTAAATTGTAGAAGCTGCCATTCCTTCCACAGGACCTTGATAAGCTCAGATTTGTTGTGATTGTTGCACAGAAATTTCCTCACTGGATGAGCAAACACGATGTTTTCAATATGCAAGGTGTCCTCTGAAGCCCTCTGTATTCTTTCAGCGGTTTTCATAGACATATTGTTATATGTATTGAACACGGTCAACACGAGGTCAAGGACCAGAACTACGAAAGATTTTTGAAAAGAGCTTTTCTGGTAGTAGGCTAAAGGTTTTCAGGACCTCCACTAACTTGTGAACCAGACTCATTCCATCTATGGTGAATTTTTTTGTGGGATGTCTTCTGCAGGCTCACAGCTTTTACTGAGCATACCCATGAGCTTCGACACTACGGTTTTCCTTAAGGTTCCCTGTTGGGTTTTTAATGACCATGGCAGTGGCCCAAGTGGATATGTAAGTGCATTCATTATATCCAAATCTCTTTTTCTATGATAGCCATCAGGGCAAAGAGGCCCCGGTCTGCGTTAAGTATAACTTGTATAACAATGTACAAACCTTTCTAGTCTTTGTTTTGACATAGGTGAGTGAAATGCTTCTGGTGATACACCTTCCTGAACATACTCCACTACGCGAAGTGTCATACGCTTTTTCACCTCATAAGCCTCAGCCGTGTCGTTTCTGACGTCCATGGGAGCTAGCATACTAGTTGATAGGTTTACTAGGTGTGTTTGTTTGAAAGAGTTAGTCCACACATTGACAATATGTCAATCATTACGAAAACATCTCTTTTTTCTTTTCTTGATTGAGGTATCTGTGCTTCTCTAAGCATCCACAAGAACTCGTCAACATCTGAGAGGAAATAGTACCTCTCAACAGCAGCTGAATGCTTATTAATTTGATTGTTCCAGATGGCCCTTGGGTGTCTTTGTTAAAAGTCTCCTCTATCAGACTGCTTGCTTCGTTTACCCTTTACCTTGTGATTTCTTCTTTATCTCCTCTATCACTTGGTCGACAGGTATCTTCCCAAATGGATTAACTTTTACGATTTGGAGACAGAGACGTCCCCTCTCTTAAAGGATGGTAACATTGATGATTTTTTTTTTCAAATGCCATCATGTCAGCATAATATACTGGAAGGTAATGTACATCGTTGAGATGGTCGTAAACTAAAGGCAACGAAATCATCTTACGACTACAAGCCAGATACAACGACCAGTTCCCTTCTCTTGTTGCTTGAACTGTCATCAAAAGAACATCTACTATAGTCTGTTTCACATTATGTCTGCAGGAAACTGACTGCATGACTTCACGTTTTCTTGCACTATAAGTGCAAAACGTGTTGATATCACACTTGTAGACTCTCTACAGTTACTGTTAGAGTCTACGAGTGCGATATTTACATGTTTTTGCAGTCGTTAGTGGAAGAAAACGTGGCATCATGCAGTCAGTTTTCTGAAAACATAATGTGGAACAGACTATATGTCAAGATGTGACATCCAAAACGACGAGGACTCTATCTCAACTGCGCTTGCATCATTCATAAGCACAGGAATGCGTTCTACC
Organism: Lithobius niger; assembly: GCA_023313725.1. Classification (NCBI taxonomy): domain Eukaryota; kingdom Metazoa; phylum Arthropoda; class Chilopoda; order Lithobiomorpha; family Lithobiidae; genus Lithobius; species Lithobius niger. The sequence goes on along the minus strand of JAHWFP010093418.1, from coordinate 10,478 downwards.
TAAAAATAGGAAGTGACGTGTAACTCATTAACGATGCTCCTTAGCATCTTTGACAACGGAACATAATTTGTAGCTTACAGTGCTGGAAACACCGGTTCTCGTCAGATCCCCGAAGTTAAGCAGCATTGGCCCCGATTGGTACTTGGGTGGGTGACCTCCTGAGAATCCATTCCGGGTGTTGCAGACATAGGGCCTTAGGGCTTCGGGCAGATGACCAGGAGTGGTTAACGCTCGTTAAACCCTTTAATCTTCGGTCTACGCATTGCGTCTGGTGTGTGCTGATTGGCATTGTTGCATAAGTACAATGTTTAAAACAATGAAAAACAATAAAAAGGATCGTTAAGTTGTTCAGGATGGGCGCTTGGCCTCGGGCCGTGGCCGCAAATAAAATTCGAATTCTTCCCCGTAACTCCGGAACGAGACGACCAATCGAAATTTCTATTTCTACAAAGGTCACATCGCCGGAAGTAGATCTTTCAACCCCAGCAAAAATTGCCATGGTTAAACACAGGTAGTTCATGGGTTATCATGGTTAAACCATGGGTGGTCACAATTTACACTTGGTTAAACCTCCTTCAAAACCATGGTCACTAGTTACCATGGTAACAGGACACTTTTACCATGTTTCAAAGGGTCAAAGGGTTTTTTTAGCGAGCGTTAACCGCACCCGGTCATCTGCCCGACGAAGCCCTAAGGCCCTATGTCTGTCATGTTTCAATCTTTGGATAACAATGGTTGGTCCCAATTTACCATTGGTTTAACAATGGCAAACCATGATCATAAACAGTGGTTTAACCTTGGAATATTTTTGCTGGGGAAATGAGCTAAGGACCAGCTTTCTCCGACAAATGGTTTAGTCTGTAGAGACCATTGTATAAACGTGTCCAAAGTCCACCATCACCACCACCACTACCACTACCTAAGACAAAAATGAAACTCACGATTTCAGCCGAAGTCCAGATCTCCAATGTGATAATTCGGAAATTAATCAAAGTTGGTACACGTGTTAGCCAAGTCCCACATGGCTTTTATACTAAATTTCAGTGGAAAATGTTGAACGACGGCGGTGGAGAAATTAAGCTTCCAAATTTTAGCTTTAACATGGGAGACCGAGGTCAAACCTCACAGTAATTAAAAAAACAAAAACGAGCTCGTTTGATGTTTAAGGTCAGGTTTAACTGATCAGAAGTCAAAACAGCAAAGGAACACAAATAAACTTTCCTGTAAGGTTTCGTATACCATAGTGTTCCTGTACTGTTTAGTCCATGTGAAAGCTTACTGCTGTATTTACATGTTTTTTACTACACTATAGGTCAGATTGGCTCATTGTACTTGGCTAAACGACATCGCTGAAAAATCGTGAAAACCATATCTCACTGTGCCTAGTACAGACCTACAGTATAAGTAATTCAGGGTTCGTGCGACTCCTTGAAAACCTGGAAATGTCATTGAAAGAAACTTCAAATTAGCAGTCTGACGTTTTGAAGATGAAATCTTGAAAAGTGGTGCATGTATCAATAGGATGAATGGAATGGAGACGACCGGACTTGAACAATGCTAAAAAAATTAGCCCCGAAAGTATGAGAGTGTGTGCTGTGTAGCACTATATAAATCTTAAAATAATTTGGAAATTTGGGATATGGTTTTAATTTTGTTTACGAATGGATGAATACAGCAGTAAGGTTTCACGTGGAGTAAACAGTAAAGGAACACTGCGGTATATGAAACCTTACAGGAAAGTTTATTTGTGTTCCTTTGCTGTTTTGACTTCTGATCAGTTAAACCTTACCTTAAACATCAAACGAGATACTTTGACATACCAAGTTGGTTTTCTGTGCTCGCTGCAAACGCACTGAATTTCGCTCGCTTCGCTCGCTCATTCAGTACAAGTCATTCTTTTGGAATTTGGTTTGTTCGCAGCTCTCTTTCAGCGGCTTTGGACAACGGACATTTTAGCTTTAATACGGGACAGTGATATGAAATACCACAGTATACCACAGTGTTCCTGTACTGTTTCGTCATGTATATAAATCAATTCGTAATAAGGATAATGCTTCCTTTTCACGTGCGGGGGAATTGTTAGCTCACCAGCATTGTTAGCATTTGCTTAGTCTTCAGTCTACGCCTTGATCTGGCGTTTTTTGATTGGCATTGTTGCATAAAAACAATGTTTGAAACCGAAGTTAAGCAGCATTGGGCTGGATTGTTACTTGGGTGGGTGACCACCTGGGAATCTGGCTGTTGCAGACATAGGGCCTTAGGGCTTCGGGCAGATGACCAGGAGTGGTTAACGCTCGTTAAACCCTTTAACCCTTTTTATGTTTGAAACAATGTAAAACAATAAAACACATCGTTCAGGGTCCCGTAACTCCAGAATGGGACGACTAATTGAAATTTCTAGTTCTATAAAGGGCCCATCTCTAGAAATTGCTCTTTGAAATGAGCTAAGAACCATCTTTCTACGACAAACGTATAAACGTGTCCAAATAACAACAACGACAAGCCAAGAATGAAACTCACGATTCCAGCTCAAGTCTCTATCTCCGATGTGACAAATGGGAAATTAATAAAAGTTGGTACACGTGTTCACCAAGTACAACATTTGAGTGGAAAATATTAAAAGGCGGCGGAGAAATTAAGCATCGAAATTTCGGCTTTAACATGGGAGACCGTGGTCAAACCTACTAATAGGCTAGCTATTCGCAAATTTTCAGCTTTCTGTACAGCTTTCGTGAAATCAACGTTATTCACACCTTTTTTTCAACAAAAAACACTCACTAATAGGTTAATGCGTTTTATGTTTTCAGACGACGAAATTCTCCCGATCAACCGAAGTTTTCGCCATTTATGTCGCATCCCTCACCATCTCTCTTCCACTCTTTTCCTTCCCTTCTTTTTCTTTTTTCCTCCGTCTCCCCCCTTCCCCATCTTCTTGTTTACTTTAGTTTTTGCTATTATCTGCTGACATTGTACATAATTACATGATGGTTTGGGTTAGGTGTAAGAATGGGCCCAGCGCCTAAACCTCGCCCTTTGTGGCACAATCAATTTTTATTCTTGAATTTTGTCG
>JAHWFP010093417.1:1020-32010 GCA_023313725.1 Lithobius niger | reverse complement strand
CTTTTTTACAGAATAATTAGGTTTTCATTGGAAAATATATATCAATTATAATAAAGAAAGTTGCATCATCAAACAGACGATTTCACTAATTAAAAATTGTAAGACGAACATCTTCGTGAGCTATCAGACAAATGTGGTCAAAAATTACATAAAAGTTGTATAAATAGTGGATGGGGAGCAAAAAGTCAAAAATGGAAATGGGGAGGGGCGCACCCATAAAAACCTCGGAGCAAAATTTCCTTGAGATCCACCTTTACCAAGATAGCTGACAACTTAACGACCATCCTTTAAAGAGGGATTTCCACCATATAAACAGTTAAAACATTGTTAAATCGAGAGTCTAATGCACTTAATACTTGGCGAGTTTCCTTTAAGTAGGCAGCACAGAAACAAATCCACCAACCTCAACTCAAAGAAACCCGACTCTACCGATGGTGGAAAGGGGGGGTTGGGGGAATAACGCAGGGTGGGGGAGGGGAATAGTTTGATGAGCCGTCCCCGCAAGTCCATGGACGCTCGGTCGCTTGTCTCAGGCGGAGTGATGGATGTTTGGCGTGGCAGAGGCATGTCCTGGGGCAAGACAAAAGACCAATCAGGACTGGAGTCAGGGGTCAGGCAGGTCAACGGCAGCCAGGGTCAGGCAGGAGGCAGAGCCATGCCACCTCTGATTAAAATGGGGGTAGCCAGGATTGAAAGAAATCAAACGAAGGAAGGTTTGTAATTGGCTCACGCCATCAATTGGGGCTCGATCACCCCTCCCAACCTAATCCCACCACCGATCCACAAACGGGAAAAGTGAAATTGGGAAAAAGGGAAGTTTGGGCCAAAGGATTGTCTGAACTGCTTTCTCCGTTTTGAAGTACCTTTCCTTTCATGTTTTGTCGATCATATTGAAAACCAAAACTGGTAAAAGGGACCGCCAAGTTCCGAATGGTTCGGCCCTTCTTCAGTTCACTCGTTACCGTAGGTTCATCTCTATCTATTTTGTTTGTCGACGATTTTTTTCAAACGGATTACCAGACTGAGGTAAAATTTGGTACCAATTAGGGCTACACGGTTCTGATTGATGTCGGTATCTTCATCCTGTTCTTACAAAGGGAAGACGTAATTTGCAACATATCGTCATAACTTAAATAACAATTCAGGGTGGCGTTTTATCTGGGAAACAGGGAAATTTAAGGTAATTAAGTAAGTCTGGAAAAGTTAGGAAATTTGTGAAACTTTTACTGAAAGTCCGGGAATCTCTACATTTTCCAGAAAGTCTTCTCCTATATAATGAACTAGAGGAAGCTGCAGATATTGTTAGATAGAAATCCACAAAACCAATGAAAATTCACCCAAAAATGGAACACCATCCAATCAGATCTATGCGCATACCGGCTAACAAACGCTGATTTTCGTTCACTTTGCTCACTCAATAGCAACCCCAAGCCCGACTTAGCGCGGATCCCTTCTCCAGACTCAGTCTGCAGGCACTGGCATTTGAATATTTGTATGGATGGGAAACAAATAAATACGGTTTTGTAGAACGAAGTGGAAACTTTTCGCCCGGCGGCTTTGGTATTTTATTTGGGAGAGACAGAAAGTTAATCGCCGACAATTCTTCATACGATATTTATTTATTTAATTAATATTATACGAGAGCCCAAAGGACACAACACTAAATCTACACTAAATCTAAGACTAAAGACTAACACTAACACTTACTCCAGCACAAACCAGATATTCCCAAAGAATTTCTACCACACAGAAAACAACAACTGCCAATCATTACTTGCCCCAAAACAAGCCTATACCACCTGCAACGAGCACAGGGTTTTGTTTTCATTTACAGAGGTCTTAATGTTGCAGAAGATTTTGCAACGTAGCAACGCAAGTATAAAGAGGTTGTTAAAGCGATTGTTAGATTCTTATTGTTGTTGTTGTTGTTGTTCTTCATTTTGATGTGTTCTTCTTGTTGTTGATCTGCTTCTGTTGGTTGTGAAGGTGATGCGCTGTTTATGTAGGTTTTTTTTTTTACAGGGTTTTATCTTAGGGTAGGGCGCATGGCTTCGGGCCGCAGCCCTCGATAATAAATCCAAATCAAAGGTAGCAATACGAGCCTCGTGAACCAAAAGTTTCAAGTGATTCTTTGAGCCTCACTGTATCATACACGGCGATAGACGTGTATATATATGATTGAAGTCCTCTCTCCAGCAAAACTAAAACTAGTAATTTCTCCGTTTCTATTCAATATATTTCGACCAAACTTGGCCACATAGTAGATAGCAACTTTTCCAAACTTTACACCAACTTTTATGCAATTCCGTGCAAGAGTAAACGTAGGAAGCCACACGTAAATTTGAAAACTGTTCACTTCTTGTTGTTGTTGTTCTTGTTCTTCTTGGCTGACACGGTTTCAGAAAAAACTACTGCACCTACCGAAAATCTGAAACATGATCTGAGCCAGAAATTTCCCTGGGCTTCAACCTTACAGGGACCACTTTTTCAATTGGTCGATCCATTCCGGAGTTACGGGACCATAAACGATCATTTTGATTGTTTTACATTGTTTTAACCATTGTATTTAGGGAACAATGCATGTCACTCAGCAAACTCCAGATCCATTCTTCGTGCATGCAACAATCGACTGCATGCGTAAACCTTTATAGCACGACACCATAGCCGTAAAAAAAGGTACACGGATTACAAACAAAAGCGTCAAATATGCCGTAAAAAAAGGGGTTATATGATTGAAGTTTCATTTTCCTTGTTAAAATGTACACGGATAAAAATTGAAACAATCAAATGTACAATTCAGAAAATTGCATCTGTTTAAGTGCTGTTGTGCTTTACCAATCATATACGTTACGTAAAGCACAACAGCACTTAAACAGATGCAATTTTCTGAATTGTACATTTGATTATTTCAATTAAAAATCATCAATTTTTATCCGTGTACATTTTAACAAGTAAAATGAAACTTCAATCATATAACCCCTTTTTTTACGGCAAACTTGACGTATTTGTTTGTAATTATGTAGATAACAAATTCATGTTTCATTTTTTATTCTGTATGCTCGTTTCTACAGAAGGTGGCCACTGTGGCAGTGAGAGTGCGTAATGACTTGCTCTTCCGTCCCCCTCCCAGTCAAGACAATGGCCTTGCCTGCTTTGCATTGTTAATGGTAACAAGCAGACAGTCAACATTTTTACAGGATAATGAGCTGACTGGTTATTTTGCCGAATTCTGTTGATATTGCGAGATTTATTTCCGACTACAAATGTTGAAACCCATGTCACCCCAACGAAGTCCCACTGATGACGTGACTTGCGAATTCAAGTCCAAGATTGAGATGACGTCGTATTTTAACTACCCATTGTAACTTCGAAAGTAATTTCATTGTTTGCTGCGTGATGTTGTGACCATTTATTTTTGTAACAATATGTAACATGTAAATTGCCTGTAGTTTCTAAGTCACCAATTGTATTGGCTCGAGCTCGCTTGACCTTCCTCCCGGTGCTCTAAACACTTAGGGGGTGAACCGAATTAGAATTCATCCGCCGCTGTCCTCCAACCATCCCAGTCCACAAGGTAATTTCGGCCAGCTTTAAACTAGAATTATTTACCCATTTTTCCTGAAGTCCTCAAACTTAACATCAAACCTGACCAACCCTGTTGTTTGTAAATCACAGCAACCCAGTAGATTGTGTGAAGGCAAACCAAGCAGTGCAACATAAAAATACAAACAACGTTTCGAAAATTTTCAATTTCCGTCATCAGGTTAGCAATAAAATTAAAGCATGGCAAAAGCCACTAAGTCATCCTACGTTAAAAGCATAAAACGGATAAAAATCACCAATTTCTCCCCTCAAAAGAGGCAGAAATGGCAGCCGAAAAGCAACGACCCACCTGCTCCATTGGGATGCCACGTCGCGAGGCAAGGTGTATGCAAATCGGGGTCACGTGTTTCAAACGTGTGATGCATTCGTTATGTCGGTTTTACAATATGCCTGGCAAAAGAGTCGAGTTTAAGTGTTTTAATTACAGGAAAATATTCTTTTAGAAATTTATTATCTGCCACTAAGTGGTTATGTACAGGTGGTGTATGTGTATGGATGGATGACAAGCGTTTCAAGATTAATACGTGCTCTAGTGTGTTTTTCTCGAAACAAGATTGGGACCTTGTCCAGGTCGGGGGTGTGGCCTGTTGCGTATTTGTCAGGCGACTTGCCTGTTGAAAGGCAGTGTTGCACTAAAGAGTTGGATTCGACAGATGACCCCGTCGATGGCAGATTGATTACCGAAACCAATCCATAACCCGAATACCGTTGCAAATTCTGTCTAACCCTAAGTATGCCTAGATAGCCTGACATTCCAACTAAGGCCCTGAGCAAAGATAAAGTGCCCCCGTGTAAGTCAGGCGAGCCCTAGCCTTCCAACGCTCCTTATTATAATAATGAAAACATCATGCGAAGTGAACCTAGACTTTTACCAATTTTTCACTCGCTTAACTTAAACTGAATTCTAGCCCACGTGTACTTTTGTAGCTTCTCCCTGAGCTGTGGCGTTAAGTGGTGAGGCCCATTCGGATGTACCAATAGTCCCCACAGTTGTTCTATCATGTTGTTGTTAAAATCTTGGCTAAAAGATGCGTTTCAGGCGGTAATAAGTTTCGCCCAATGTTTGACATGACGTCACGCGCAACTGAGTGCAACAGTGTTAACAAGTCTCCAAGTAGTCGCATATGTGTGTGTCATGCATTTCTAGTTTATTCATATTAGGGCCTTGGTACTGAACAATTAGGGCAGTGCGGCTTTTGATTTAGAAAAGTGATGCGATACAGAGTTACGGAGGTTTGAGTGAAACGTGTAATAAATTCGTAACGACCGTTACATGGAAGGCACGTCGTAGCACGGAGCCAACACTTCGCGGTGCGCCTTGCCGTTACATGAGCAGCAGCGCGCCCGTCCAAAACACGGGAATTGGCCGAGCACCAGCAACAGGGCAGCAAGCAGGGCCAACTGTTCAACCAGTTGGAACCGGATTGCTGCATGAGGTGCGCCATGTGACGTTAATCCTTGGCGGGAATCCTTTGCCCCAGCGGGTATAAAAGGTGAGCTGGACCAAGGGATCTTCAGTCGGTGTTAGGAGTCCGACCTGCAAGTTGGACTCTCTAAGACTCTGTAGGGCTAGTACAGGCTGCAACCTGGAACCACTGTCAAATACGTGATATACTCTGCGCAGAGTCCTCTTACTGTGAAGTAAGAAAAAAATTAGAATCGAGTTCTTGAACTTGAAACTAATCGCCATTCCCTGAGTAGTTACAAATTTTGGTTTATGCCTACTGCATCTACCGTCAATCGAAGAAAAAATCGGGGAAAATATCAGTTTTGGTCTGGAAAACCTGGAAAAGGTTGAGAATTTTATCGAATGTTTTTGAACGCCATCCTGGTAAATCAATTCAAGAACCAGCACAGCTTAGCCGTGAAAGCTACGGCACTTGCTAGGAAGTCATCACGAAGTAGGCCGCCCCCCCCCCCCCTCATTAATTGCCTAACACCCTCCATTAATACGCCATTGATAAAACACTGCGAGGGGAAATATAATTTACTAAACTAAAGTTCGAATTAAAAGTGTTCTATAAAACACCGATGTCCCCCCGTCCATCTTGTGCCGAGTTTCATGCCATCAGTGTGATGATGAACGCTTGTACGCCCACACCCAGGGCTAACATAGTCAGCACCTGAAAGACATGACAAACCAAGGAGGCTAGAGATCTTATTGAAAAAACTATTCTAGGTAGCAGTGATACTGACAGCATCAAAACCGTGTAGTAAACACTCATCATGGAGTTGGGGGAGGGGGACGGGTGCGTGGCTGTGGCGTAATTAGAAATTTTTGCTGAAAGTGCCATTTTTGAGTTCCAGTTCAATTAGTGTTTTTTTTGTATGACTCCCTCCCTTGCGGGGACTAAAATGTGTTATTTCCGCCTCCCCCCCCCCTATAGATCCAAAAAAACCGTGACCCATCCATCCCCCACCCCTCCCAACGGCCTATAATGACCTGACCTTAGTAATCCTTAGCACACACACGTGAAGTTCGATATGCAGCATCCAGGGACGACGCTAAGAGGGGGAGTAGGGGGGGGGGGCTTGTCTCCCCACATTTTTGGCCGCCCCTTAAGGCACCTCCCCACCCATTAGATCAAAATCAAACCTATGAACGAAGTAAATTGAGGATACTTATAAAGAAAATTACGTTAATTTCTTTCACAGCGACAGGAGGGATTCGAGGTCACATAAATAGAGCCTAGTTGTTACTGTGAGAGTTTGAAAATCATCTTTTTTTCAGCTAGTTTTAAAAATACTCTCAAAAAATGGGGTAGGAACGTTCGGTGTGAGAAGGAGAATTGCAAGAGTGTTATTTTGAATTTTTTGGGAGGGGTGGGGAGGGGACCGCAAAACTAGAATTTTTTCGGTTCGCCCCCCGGCTAAAATTGTTGCCCCACTGCCGGCTCCCCAGGAAAAGCGATTCTGGCGCCGAACCCTGACAGCAACATTAGCCAATTTACTTACAGATCAGTGGTAGCAAAGGGACTAAAACAAACACACAGCACCTCTACACTAAAACGAAAGCGAACGAGCCAACGGCCGGCTGAACCACAGAACGAAACAATCATGAACCAAACGAAAAGCGGCAGCAACGCCACCGCCGGCGTCAAGATGGACGTCAGCGATTTCCCGCTCTTTATTGGGTTGGCCGTCGGCGATAATGGCCAAATAGCTTCGGGGGTTTTGTGCCTTTTCACACGCTTACAGCCCCGTTCGTTCGGCGCCGCGTTGCTGAGCCAATTCGGGTCGGTTGTTGCCACGTTCGTGTATTATAGTACAGTTGTAGTAGGTGAGGAAACGCTAGTTGTGCAAGTGGGGAAGCTGGGAGGGGTTTGGGGCAGGGGGGGGGGGGGGCACACATTGATTGCTGTTGGCAGCGTCTATTTTTAAACCATCGGCAGCATGCAAATGCAGCAGACAAGCGACGTTGGTTGCTGATTTCAACCGCGTCGTGGTGCTGGCAGCGCGATCAGAACGCCCTGATAAACGGCGTCGAAGTACCCCCTATCCCCACCCCCACTCATCCCCTCCCCCTTTTAACAACAGAAGGCCACTTGAAGCCGCAGGAATGCTGGGAAGGGGCTTGAGTTTCACCTCCCCCTACCATCACACCATCTATTGGAGAACATCGCACGCAGGGTGTCACGTGATATACAAGTTAGTGACGTATTATACGCCGTGTTAAAGATTAGAGCTGTTTAGCAGTTATGCGTAGTTTTCTGGGCCTTACTAATTTCATTTAGGAGAACAATAAATAAGATTTTTCAGCGATGTCGTTTAGCCAAATAGAATTCACCAATCTGACTTGTGTTCTAAAGTAAAACTGTAAAAAAACATGTGAACACAGCAGTAAGGTTTCATGGGGACTAAACAGCACACCAACAATGCGGCATATGAGATATTGCAGGAAAGTTTATTGTGTTTCTTTGCTGGTTTGACTTCGGATCAGTTAAACCTTACCTTAAACATGAAACGAGTTCGTTTTTGTTTACTAATAAATAAATACTTTTGTTTAAAAAAAAATTATTCGTAACAGGAGCGTGTAAAAGGCAGGGCGTGGGAGTGTCCATGCTGAACTAACGCTTCATATTCCATCCCTCGCCGCAAGGTCGTCCGGGAGAGAAGCTGTGTGTTTCGTTTCCTGGCTCCAGGCAAGTTGATTCAACGTCGCCAACCAAAATCATATTATACCAATACACAGCTACAGTACGGCAATTTTCCAGTAAGCACGTGAACGATTGTTGAGCCAGGCAGCTGGACCCTTGATTCCTACCCCAGTCGGCCTTGGCTTGAAGAAGTAAACGTTCTTCCACGCTTTTAAGGGCGATCTATACTCTGCTTCACTCGAAGTTGCCGCATGCCCGGGTAATAATCGTAGCACGAGTTGTATTTTTCGCAACCATTTATTGGGTTAAAACCTATGCAGCACATTTTAAGTGGGTTATCCTCAAGGGGTACGACAAAGCTAGAAATTTCGTACACCCATGATTTAGATTTGAAAATCCGCTGCAAATCTTGTATAAATATGTAAATCTTGGGAAAGTCATCTAAATCTTGTGTAAATCATTCAAATATTGTAAATCTTGTACAAATCTTGTAAATCTAGCCAAATCTTGTAAATCACGGAATCTGTCGTAAATCATTTAAATCTGCAAATCTAGTGCAAATCATCTAAATCTTGCAAAACTTCATGTCAATCATTAAATATTACTTAAATCTTACTTTGTATCTCTAAATCCCAGAAAATCTGCAAATCTTCCATGTAAATTTTTAAATCTGCAAAACTTTATGTAAATCTTTAAATCTTCTGAAAATCCCTGTGAATCTTTTAAATCTTCTGCAAGACCGTGTAAATCTTGCAAAACATCATGTAAATCATTAAATCTTACTTAAATCTTTTGTAAATCTTTAAATCCCACCAAATCCGTAAATCTTCGTAAATCCGTTGGAAGATTCAGATATATAAAAGTTCTAGTACACTTTTTTTTTGTCTTCGTCAAACTCCTCGGTTACCCAGGGAAAACAGTTACAACCAATCGATCCCCGTTTGGCCGCATGGGGTCGCTACCCAGAACCAGATACGGAACATGCGGACGGGCTTTCCTTTGTGCCGCTTTTTAGCAGTAAGAAGTGAAATCCCTGCTCACGTATCTTTAAAAGTTTACAATGCTCACTCCATTGTAAATGAACGACCATACGTCGTAACGTCGGGTGAGGGTGTAATTTACCTTCTTATTGCAGTTCAATTGTTCTTCACTCAATTATGTGATCTACCGATTTAAACTACTAATCCTTAAATTTATAAACAGCCATCGTAGCATCCAGTGACTGCGAAATATGCAGCAGTTTCATTTTCTTTTCCTAATCCTAAATTCTTAGGAGTGCTAAAACGTGCCAACAACACAAAATGCCAATGATTGTTTCAGAGAGGAGGGGGTTGGGGGTGGGGGGAGGTAAGAGATTCATTTTTGGAGCAAAACTCAACTGGTCATCCATCCACTCCTTAGCTTTACAGACAAAACCAAACTTTTTTGTTAGCAAACTCCAGAACCGTAAAGGGACTTCCAAAACTACCCGTTCTATTAGACATCACCTGACCCCTCAAGGTTCTGGAGGGTGCTAACAAAAACTTTTGGACTTGGAAAAATTTTGCTGTTGCGTTTTTTATGGACCACCCTTTATTTCCGTTAAAAACTGCTCGCACCATTGGCCAAATTTTAGTTCAGTCAGTAGCAACGACTCTAGCAATACTCTAGCAACGACTTTTTACGGCCGTCCGTCCATAGCGTTTTTGAACGGTAGTCAAGTGAAATTAAACAAAAAACACGGTAAATTAAAACATTGTTACTTCCTTACAGCTAATAGACTTTTGCGACTTACTCAATAAAATAACAACATTTTTGGTCGTTGCAAACAGGCGGCACGTCACCTTTAACAGGCCTGCATCAATAGTCTACAGATTCCTCGTTGCCACGGCAACGTGAAGTTTCGACGAATGAATAGGTCTACTCTCGACCCCAATTCTCCGTTAGCCGACACTTACGAAATTAAAACGGCAGGTAAAAATAAAGCTTTAAAGCTGACAATTAGGCCTAAAATCACGTTGCAATGGCAACGTTAAGTCTCAACACCGTGTTGCATGAATGAATATGTCTTCTATAGAACCAATTCTCCGTTAACTACTTACGAAATTAAAGCAGCAGATAAAAATTAGGCCTAAAAGCTGAAAATTAGGCCTAAATTCTAAAATTAGGCCTAAAAGCTTACACGTTTTTAACTTCCAATTGTGGTGGTACTAGCTTTGGATTACACTACCTGTCGATGGATACTACATTTAGATGTATCATAGAGATCGCTATTGCAGTGTGTGATAGAGGTGTGCGTCTCAACAGTGGCGAAGTGTACAGAATACCGGTTGAAACTAGGGAGTCGCTGCTCCCGCTTGTTCAGTCTTCTGCATAAAATTTTGTTCTTTTTGTCTTATGTTTTGACAAACTTTTTGTTTTGACTCTTTTTTTTTTAGCATCAATAATGTCTTCTTTACCTTAGGTTTCCAGAGTACCTTCCATTCCCTTTTAGGAATATCATGTCTTTAATCAGCTAACAATCACGATTCCCTCTTTTTTACATGATACAGCCTTTTTGAAAGTAAGTGTGCCGGCCTCCACCAATATTGAAGTGAGGTAGTTGTCTTAGTATTCTACAGATCGGTTGAGTATACGGCTATGTGTTTTATCCTACGAACTTTTAAAATTACTTGGAAATTTTCCCAACCATGGAAATTGTGGAGTTTTGATCATTCGCGAGAGAAGAACCCTGCTGGAACCAGTTTCACCCAAATGCGCGCTGGAGGGATAAGACATCATTGAGCTTAGCAACACTGCCTGTGGGCCAAACTGTCTCCAATGACGGCGTCAGGACTGAGTTGTTTGGGGAGGAGGGGGGGCCGGCAGAGGGCACATTTGAAAACAGAGTGGTCCAGGGACTTTTTTTTCAAGGCAGTCGCATTAGGCACTTTTATTCCGTTTAATTCAACTTAAACGTAACGTAAGCTTTAATGCAGTTCATTTTTTTGTAAAATTCGCCCCATAAACACGCAAAATAAATTATTGCAAAACTGCCTAAGAAATAATGAATATTGTGTGCGCAGAGCATCTTGAATCCTACAGATAATTTGTGAGCGGCTACGTCTTCCTGGAGGAAGCGGGTTTAATCAGCGGCCGCCATTGTTCTTGTAACCATCTTGGATATCAACAAGGCACTCTTCTACCATAAACATACAATTGATTATCTGTGTTCGTTCTGCAGCGAACTCACGATAGGCCGTGGACACTATAAATAAATTTAAATAAATAAAAAAAAATAAGAGCTCAGTTTATTCATTTGATGCCAAGTTTAGCCTGCAATTTATTTAATTTTTTTATTCTGGTGGTGACCTGAGTGTTGTTGTTGTTGTTGTTGCTGTTTGACGCGCACCCAGCGTTAGTCATGGCACCAAAAGGAGATAGGGATAATTTTGCTAGGTAAATCCAATCGGAAATTCCTAGGTTCTTTTACATCCCCCAATCGACATGAGCATGAGACATAACAGGGCCCTTCTCTACCCGAAAATGCCAGGGGTGGCTGTGGCCGGATTCGAACCAGGGACTTCTGGCACAAGAGACGGTCATGCTAACCATCATGCCACCTTGCCCCCTTATTGTGCGCGCGGCGTATCTTGAGTCCTGGAAGTATTTTATGAGCGGCTACGTCTTCCTGGAGGGAGCGACTTTAATTGACGGCCGCCATTGTTTTTGTAATCATTTTGGATATCAACAAGGCACTCTGCTACCAAAAACGTACAATCGATTATCTGTGTTCGTTCTCCAGTGAATTCAAGATAGGCCACGCACACTTTAGTGTTGGGGGTCAGGGGGAAAGGGGGCTGTGGAATATTTGAAGGGGTTCACGGCCCACCCTGGCCCACCCCTAAGCGCCGTCACTGACTGTTTTCAACAGTGAAAAGTCTCTCGAGTTTATATTGGGTGATTGTATTGCTTACTTATATTGTTAAGTAAGAACGTAACAAATACGGCTTTAATACTTCGAGCTCTGGGTTGCTGCCCTTTCAAAATACATGTTTTGAAGTAACAATAAAATGATAACATGCTAACCTGTTAAAAAAAAGTAGAGCAGGTGCGCAACGGACGACGACGACCGTCGACTGACGGCAAGCGCATACACTTCCCGAAACGATCAGTTTTTCACTGAAAGTATTCTGCCACGACAATCCCGTCCGTCACCGACGGGCCGTCACGCAACGGAACGGAGCAGTATAGGCGGCTCCTCTAATTAACGTGCTTTTAATCCATACAGAAATTTGACGCCCTGCGACGTGACGTGACGGAACGGAACGGAACGGAACAGACGGAGTAGTGCGCTACAAGCTTAAGATGCGATATGAACTTTCTAACACAGCGGTGACCATAGCGCCGTTTTGTAGGGAAGCTCTAGCAACCGACGGAGTGGCGAAACAGTTAAACCGTCTCGTCGATATGGTGAACAGGCAGCTTGCTTGGTTGCAGCTGTATTATACCGAAGAGGGAATCGATGCCTTATCTACTGCGTCACGAGCTGACTTAATTCCCCACCGGGATTAACACAGATTCTCCCTAAATCCCTTTTCCCTTACAAGCTGATGATACGTTGGGAAAGGAGGGGGTGGGGGGGGGGGCGTTGCCTCCCTACCTGCTCACTACAAATTGTGGGTTCTTATCGCGGAATTACTAACGACGTAAACATCGTGAAACTTTTGGTGTCAAACGACCTCTTCCCGGCTTGTTTCCTTCTTTGAATTTTGCATTTTCCCAGAACGCAGTGACGTCTGGAGCTAGAATTTGTAAGTAGGGGCCCAGGGCTACAGGACTCTTGAGTTTGAGTCGAGTTTATTTCGGTACAGTTTACAAGTAAAACATTGCAAACAAGAACACAACTGTAATCTCTGAAGCTTGATTTTGCATGGTATAGAGCAGTGACATTTGCCACCAGATTGGCACCAGTATGGGTTTTGGAGGGCATAACTACAAGGTGCACTACATAAAAATGGAGGGAAAAACAAAGGAAGAGCGGATTTCTTAGGCTTAAAATAACGTTGCTTTCTCCAACAACAAAAATCATGCGTTTTAGGTCTAAGAAAATCACTCTTCACAGCATCGGCTCCAGTATGACGCCCTTCTGCTTCTCTCTGCAGTGCCCCTTGCAGCTAACCCATTAACGCTCCAGCATAGAGTTATATACAATAAAACTACGTCGTGTCACTGCTCATAGGTATTAGCACGTACTGCGGTTGAAAATTTGTAAGCCAAGGCTCTACTGTGCAATGGACTGCAGTCCATTGCACAGTAGAGCCTTAGCTTGCAAATTTTCAGCAGCAGTACGTGCTATTATCTATAGAGCAGTGACACGACCCTTTCTCCCTCCCCGACGCCCAAAAAAGAAAAAGTTGTAAGATTTGTGTGGTCGTTTAGGCTTATTATTGCTCCTTTTTTTTTTTTTTTTTTTGGTGTAAATGACATATGCTCTGTTACAGGCACCCTATTTTTACTTGGTGGGACGGGGAAAAAAAACAGAAAAAAACACAACTATAAACAACCACACACAAAAAAAAACGCTGTTCTACACGTATTTTGTGACGAAGCCCTGTGGTAATGACTACAGATCTAATTTCTAATTTTGTTAAAAACAAATTCAAGTTACGACTATATGGTCTTTGTTGGGTAGTTATTACTTCTATTTCAATTTTTTAACGTATTTAACGTACTGGAATTGTTAAAAACAATGGCAGAATTATTGCCGGTGGCGTGCCGGAAATAGCAAACTAACCAGCGACAACGCATGCGGTGTGTGACTATTGGCCGGTGGCCGCCTAGCAGTTGAATTCTCATAGACCGTTGCCGACATCATCTCTCTGTCTAGTGACTTGATACAGAAAACTTACTTCATTTTAAGTCACATTGCCGATTGGAATTCGTAGCTCAATACACTCGAATACAATTCTGTTTCATGTCGTTAAGACGAATGTCGTTAAAGGGACACCAGGCCTGCCTTATAACATTCCGCCTGCTGAATAGTAGACTTTTAGCAATGTGCAATTTTAAATTTGGCAACAACGTATCGAATTTCTGTAAAGTTATCAGTGGCGGTATCACATGCCACTCTATCGACGAATTTTGAATGTCTGTGTTAAACGCATCTGTGGTTAAATGTACTAGAATTTTTAAACCAAACTGTTAAACACAAATTTAAAAAGTACACAATAAAAATTATAAAATTCAAAATTCAAATATTAAAACATTCAAAATTCTACTGTACATATGGTGCACTTACAAATTTCGTCACTTTTAACGGATAAACAGCTAATATAAAAAAAAAGAGCATCAAAGGACAATGTAGAAGAAAATTTGGAAAACTTTCAACTCCCTCCAATTTTTAATCTTTCTGAGATCTCCAACAGCAAAAAGCGCAACTTAAAAGAACACTACAACACTATTACGGAATAAATGAGGCGGCCATGATTGTGGCAACAACAAGCACGTTTTGCGTCCAACGTTTCTCTTTTCCCCCTCTTCAACGCTGTCTCCCCTTCTCTTTTTCCTTGACCAAGCCATTCAGGGCCGATGACGCTATAAAATGCGCCCCTCTTGTCCCGCACGCCGTAATTTATGGCGAGTAAAACGGCTGTAAAAGGTGGAGATTTAATTTTTAATCATCCGACGCCAGATTACATGAGGCAGATTTAAAACCTATGCCATAAAAGAAGAAGAGCTAGTCCGCCTGCCCGCCCTCGCAGCCCAGTCAGCTACACCAATAGGGAACTGGGAATCCAGCTGCCTAGCTTGTCTCAACCACATTCGACTTCTTATCTATACCAGGATTGCGACCTGGTTGTGTCGAAAGCTACTTGTCTTTAGCTTCTGTTATTTGTAAGAGGTCGCTGGGGGGTAGGAATGATAGAGCGGAATGGAAAGAAATAGTATCTGACGACCTAAACCAGTTTGTCGTGAAGTTTAAACTGACAAACGGAAGTCACAACGTAGGCATGAAGCGTAAAACGCTCTCTCGTTGATAATGATAATTTTATTCAGCATCGAAACTGTGTGCAAAGCTTGATAGCTTTTCCGTGGGTCGAGAACACTGCGAATAATAAATAACGCTAACACATATTATTGTAAGCACAAACAATTATAAAGGACTATAGAGCAGTGACACGACGTAGTATTATTGTATATAACTCTATGCTGGAGCCTTAATGGGTTAGCTGCAAGGGGCACTGCAGAGAGAAACAGAAGGGCGTCATACTGAAGCCGATGCTGTTGAAGAGGGATTTCTTAGACCTAAAACGCGCGATTTTTGTTGTTGGAGAAAACAACGTTATTTTAAGCCTAAGAAATCCGCTCTTCCGTTGTTTTTCCCTCCATTTTTATGTAGAGCACCTTGTAGTTATGCCCTCCAAAACCCATACTTGAAGCTAATATGGCGCAAATGTCACTGTTCTATAGGATAGGCTCTTAAAAATTAAGTAGTTGTCGGGCGTTGTGCTGAAAAAATTGACGCGAGCGGGCGTGTTTTTTATTTTACGTTTTATTCGTGATTTTTCAGATACGGGCGATGGCTTTTTTTTTACCAATCAAAACTAAATCAGTAGCTTATATTCTGTTGTCGAGTACAATATCCATGTTTTAATGTCTGGAGCAGCGTGCATCAGTAGAACTGTTGCATATTTGATAAAAGTCATTTTTTAGATCTAAGTTTTTAGTTGTAACATGCCACTGACGATCCTTAAGACTCGTTTCGAGGCGATCATGTGAACGGAGCAAAGAGCTGATATGGCCATCAGCCTCAGGAAACGTTTGGCGAAAGTGCTGATGCGTTATCCGAATTTTATTTTAGATTATGTCATAAAAAACTTTCATGCGTTACGGAATAAAACCATGCGTGCGCTCTCGAGAACCACTTAATTAATTTTTAGCGGCCTTATGGCAAGTGTGAGTAATTAATTACAGTAATACGGGATACGAGATTACTGATAACGGATAGGAAGGTTTTGGCTCTCGTAATGATCAAACGCATAATTTCCCTTGAATCCTAAAAATTTTTTCCACATTTGATTATATTCTTTAATATTTCTTTGGTCTTCAGGTATTTCATTATAAAGGTGTAGATAGAGTTATGTATTTCCCATACGAATTTGTTCACTGAGGAATTAGTAAGTTGTTGTTATTATTTGTATTTTTTTTTTTGTAATGAGCAGTTTAAAAGTTTGGGAAAAGTAATTTGAAGTAATCCATATAAAAGAAATACAAATTATCGCAAGTTAACCGTTTATTTTCAGAGATAAGTTCTTTTTTGTTTTTTCTAAACTTTTGTTTCCGAGTGGTACTTTTATAAATGTGATTTATGTTTTTTTTTGACAATCTTTTATCGTACATGTGATGTGAACCCAAAAATCGTGCAAGCCTATTTTACTTGCAGAAATAATAATAGTAATAATAATTTTTTCCCAATATTTGTTATGGTGCAAAGAAACGAACCTCCATGAAGTATCTTAGTACTTGGTGTATGTCGGTTTATTACATTCATTTCTACAAATTCACAAGTTTTTTCGGTCTGGGAAAAAACAAAGAAGTAAATTAAAGGTGCATGCATCCATGTTGGCTTTCCTGTATGACTCAATTTTGCGACATTAGTTCAAACTTATGTAAATGTTGCCAACACATTCATTCTTTTTTTCTTTTGTGCGAGATTATTTTACGACATTAACTCTAACCTGTGCAAATGCCATTCTCAACGGGTCGCAAGACATACCGGAAGGATGTATGTACCTTTAATCGGTAATGCTTGTATAAACGTCACAAGAATTTCGTGTATGAACCAACCTTAGAACAAATCCTAAAACAATTGACCAACGAAGAAAAAAATTACGGGTTGCATACATTTTAACAGAAAAATTTCGGGGTTTACAGTTATACGTCAATGCGATTTCATTTAAACTAAAAAAAATTTTAAAATCTACATAATAATCCTGGAGGCCGGCTAAAAGGAAGGCTAAAAGGAAAACCACTTCTCCCCTCCTCACGCCCGCATTGAAAATGCGCTCTCCCATTCTACCTGCATGCAAACAGGAGGCAGGCATGAGTGGTCGATCAATCTGACAAGTCGTCGGGAAGAGTGCCGCAAAAATGTCCCGGGAAATGTGTCCGTAAACTTAATTTATGACCGGCCCCGTGCGTAGCACGGTCTTCCTCTAGTAATAAATAATAATAATAATATTGACTTTAACTTTGTTCAGTCACTGCATGGGGGACAATGTAAAAATTGACCATGTATGCGTGCTTCTATGTGCCGAGTATAAGTGTCATGCATCTGTTTTCATTGAATTTTCATATGTAGTTGACGTTATTTGTTTATTAAAACGAAGGTATTTTTAAACATGAACTAAACGACTGTTACCCATAGCAGCGCTATACCGGCTTAGTTTTGTAAACTCATTTCGACCTGTTAACGCTTTTCTGGCCTTTTTCCAAAGCATTTCATTAAAAACCACGAATTAGAAAAGCAACACTTGTTATAAATTACTTTTGTTAAGGCTACAACTTCATGGCACCAAATGCTGTTGCTGTCAAATATTGCCATGGAGAAGAGCGGTCAGCAGGTGGAAGGTGGATTTTCTAAATTTTATTTAAAGGTACATAAATCTTCTGGTATATCGTGCGACCCGTTGAGATTAGCGTTTGCAACTTTTTCACAGGTTAGAGTTAATGTCGCAAAATCATCACGCACGGAAGAAAAAACAAGAAAATGAATGTGTTAGCAACATTTACATACGTTTGAAATAATGTCGCAAAACTGAGTCATGCAGGAAAGCCAACATGGATGCTTGTACCTTTAAGAGAAATTTATGCAGCTTTGCGTGATTTGATCGTGACGATCATGATTTGTGGTTTGTGAATCGGATTCACGATTGTGAAAGATTCTAGTTTTTTTTTTTGACTTGAAACTTTAATATGAGCGGTTGCTTTTACTTGCACGAGTGGTTTCACGGCCTTGAAATCCGGCACATCTACTGTAACTGTCGAAGTGCACTGTCACGGAATACATGACGTCACTTCCTCGTCCAACACTGACTTCACACTAATAAATTCGTCCCGTGTCCGGGGGCGAGTTCACCTGCAGGACTCAAATTTTGTGATATGGAATAATTGTTGTTTTGGTTTTGAAGAAACAATAGCCGCATTAGAACGAAAATGGGCAATTCTTTTCTCTTTTTTAATGCTGTGCTTTGTTCTACGACTAGCTCATAAACGGAGAACTGCGCAAAACACCAAGATCTAACAGCCGCCAACCGTAATTCCTCGTGAAGCTTTCCTACATGACGCCTCGGTAACCGTCGAAGCCTTCTCCGCATTTAGACGGCCTACCCTTCGCACTGAGACGGAGTAGACGGGAATTTAAAGGGATATTCGTCCCAGCGCCAATTTTCTCGAGCCACCACATCAGGTACGGCCCCAAAGGTCTATTTCCTTACCGTTAGTCAATCCCTTAGTAAAAATCCGTTTTAAAATAATATAATAATAATATAATAATAATCTTTGCCACCCCTAGGGGTGGGAGGGTCATGGAAGGGCGGTGAGCCACTAACACCATACCATGAAATGAGGAGTAATGGGAAAAAATTAAGTACTCTCGGGCCAAGAACGCTTCAAGAATGGATGAAGATTTTCCATGTTGAGGTGGCGACGAAATCCCTGCACCGTGTTTTGGTTTACGGTAAGCTCGCTAAGAGCGTTCCAAACCCGAATGACTCGCACCGAAAAAAAATTTCGGCGAGAATTTGTTGACGAGGCTGACATTGCGAGTCTCCAGCTATGACCCCTCGTTCGACCAATACAAGGCGCAAAATCAAAAAAGGGGAGGCTGATAGATGTGAGATCGTGTAGGATCTTGTAGGTTAAGATTAAATCAAATTTGATTCTGCGTAACTCAAGTAGCTCCAGACCAGCCTTTTTAAGGCGTTCAGAGTAGCAAAGGTCACGGAATCCCGGAAGTCCCTTCGTCAATCTGCGTTGGACAGCCTCAAGGCGGTCGATATCACCCAGTAAGTGAGGAGACCAGACTGGTGTTGCATATTCTAAAAGTGGCCGCACAAACACTTTGAAAGCCCAAACCTTGGTAGACCTTGGTTTTACCAGAAGTAAAACACCGGTTGACCATTGCAACCCGACGGTACGCCTGCGTGCAGATCTTATGGCAATGAAGGGAGGATTTAAGACTATTTACGAACCACACTCCCAAGTCCCGAACCTCCAAAACAGATGGAAGGGAAGTATGGTCCAGGTCATACACAGAACAAGAATTTTGCATGCCCACGTGGAAAGTGAAACATTTGTCAACAGATAGTGGCAGCTGCCACCTCCTGGACCAATTTGCCACCTTCTGTATTTCAGCCTGGAGTTCCAAAGACTTAAAAGGAAAATAATTTTCCGTGCCAATTTTGAGGTCATCCGCAAATTTGAATCCAAAAGTGTTACCAGCGGAAAAGTCAAGGTCGTTAAGATAGACAACAAACAACAGCGGACCTAGGATTGATCCCTGGGGGACCCCACAAGGGACAGGAGCACTCGATGAGAGTGAAGTTGCAACTGCAACCCGTTGAGTTCTGTTGCTCAGGAAGGCCTCAATCCAGCCAGCCAGCTTACCCTTAATGCCACAATTGGCAACCTTATGTGGCGTCTAGGAGATTTTCTGTTGAATAATTGTTAACTTTATTTACTGCGTCCACGCAGTATATGATCCTTTGCGCGCTTACAATAATCATGACGTTTCATCTCTGTGTGCGCATGTACTAATTTTCTAATAATTACCATGAGATCAAAAATCTAAAAGACTAATGCGGTTAAAATTAAAATTAATTATTCCAATAGATCGCCGAAGCAAAATTATAAGACACTAGCCTTGAAAATTATAAACTGTGATGTTGAACTACGAGAATCATTTCGGTTTGTGACGACACAATCTTTAACTTGATGCTGTATCGTGTACTATTCTCAAAGCCAACCGAGACAGCAGCTACGTTTCTCGCTGCGAAGAACGCAGCTACCACCCCAGCCGACCTTGGCGCTGATAATTGCGCGGCCAGCGATCTGCGCGTAGCTGTTATAAGGCAGGCGGAATGTTATAAGACAGGCCGGGTGTCCCTGTAACTGTTATGAAGAGTGGATAGGGAAGAGAATTAACACATGTATTCATTTTTCCCCTATACGCCATACACTGTAGCACACAGAGCCATGTGCTATTCATTCGACTTATTATTTGCATGCAATTCGGCCTATTAATTGCATGTAATTAGGCCTATTAATGTATTAGACCGACAATGTGCAATGTTTTTCTCCCCTTTAATGCTGTTTTTTGTTCTCCCACGCGGTCATAAACGAAGAACTGCGCAAAACACCAAAAGCTAACGGCAGCCAACCGTAATCCTCGTTAAGCTTTCCTGCATGACGCCTCGGTAACTGTAGAAGCCATTCTCTAACATCTGAATTAAATTTCATACGCCAGGTACTTCAGCAGACAGTGCCACATGCAATTAGGCCTAAATTTTGTTTTTCATTTGTGTTAGTGAGTTATTATTTTAATTTTACACTAAATTTAACTTTACTTGATTCAGAGAAAAAAAAACATAACTTTAAAAGAAAATTTTCACTTTTTGAACAATTGGAAAACGTAGGAAATGAACAACAACAAAGCTTGATTCGACAACACAGTTAGCACATTGCATCAAAATTTCCAGTTTTTTGTTTGCAGAAAAATTGTCCACGTGTGCTGAAGATTGTGTTGACTATTTTACATGATTTCTACCGTGGGGTCATATTTGACTCTGAAGAGAGATGCAAACAATACAGTCAATCCAAAACTTTTATTTTTCTATGACAACCTTGGAAAATATTCAAATGAAATGTCACTAATGATGAACCCTGATAATAAACTTGAAAAATTGAAATTTGGAAGAAAAAAAAAAGAGAAAAAAACACGACCTAGGATCATTTTTGACCCCAGCTAAGAGACCCAGTGCTAAAAAGGCCAAATACGTGAACTACGCAAATCAAGGCAGGAATTGATCATAAAATTACAATAAAACTTCCTGGTGCCCTCGACAGGAAATACTGAACTTAAGTCTTTCCTTTGCATGCCTACGTAAGTGTTTCCTGAAAACCCTCCAAAACCATTTGCGGAAAAAAAAAAAGCCGCAGGAAAAAGCCGTAGGAAAACCCCGCGGGAAAAAAAAACCGATTTTTTCTTTTTTTTTCGCTTGGTTGTTTTCGTTATAAAGAGTTCCCACAAAAATACTAAAATAATTTCCCTGAGTTTTCCAAGTTTTCCAGATATGAGTAGTTTTTTTTTAAGATGCAAACAGTTTTAATGCAAAGCGTGAACCATTTGGTACGGTGCAAACAAATATTAAAAATCAGTTGTAATACTAGATACTACCCAACTTGATGCGCTAAAAGCGATAATTTTAAAAACCACTTGGTGTTCTCGGAAACGGACATTTTAAAATTAAAAACACAAAAACACCTGTAATTGCTAACATTCTACCTTGTAATATGTAAACAGTAAAATGGCAACGTGGGTTTTGGACCATTGGAAATATCCCAAAAAAAAACAAAAAACGTCGGCATGGTGTGTTCAAATGTCACAACCGATCAACAAGAAGTGAAAATATCTTCGTTTTGGCATGTAACTGAAGTATTTGGCTTTAGTCTTTTGTACAGCTGGAAAAACTATAGCAACGATTTAATAACAATAAGTTTGTTGCAAACGCAACCGGAATGGCAAGGATCTGGTGGTCACTAACTGCTATCCGAAGTTAAAACAAAAATTATAAAAAGCATGAGTTTAAAAGTTTAAAACGAAGACTATTGCCCGACTGTAAAGGAAGGGTTGATGGTATAGGATTGGGGTCACGAATGCCTTACCACCAAGGTTAAACCTACCAGGGACACAATAGTCCCCGATGGCATCGCCAAACGTGAGGGACGAGTGAGGGGAAAAGCCGTATCATTGTCAATGTTTATAAAACCCCAAAAAAATTAAAATAACTGCATCGCAGTTTAAAGCTTGGCCTAAACCAATTGTCAATCCTAATCAAGATAAAATAAAAATAAAATAAATTTATAACTTTGTCCGTCTGGCCATTGCCTTTTTCAACTCCGCTCAAGTGACCTCTACAAAATACGTAAAATGAAAACACCGTTGCTTCCTTACAACTAATAGGCTTTTTCGACGTAACCCAATGAAATAATAACATTTGATCGTCGCATTTAACCACTACAGGAAGACACGCAACCGTAAAAAAACGGACGAAATCTGTTAACGACACACAGTAGCCCTAAGAGCAAGTTGTCACGGCAACGTGAAGTCTCGACACCATGTTGCAAGATTGAATATGCCTACTCTCGAACCCAATTCTCTGTTAGCTGCTACTTACGAAATTAAAACAGCAGTTAAAAATTAGGCCTAAAAGCTGAAAATTAGAGTGAAAATGGATAACAAAAAAACCGGAAGTAAGTTGAAGCGGAAATGGCTTGAAAGTGGCGGAAGTGTACAGAAGACTGGTTGCGACTCGGTAGTAGACGCTGCCGCCGCTTGTTATTCACCGATTCCCGAGTTCTATGAATACGACATGTATTTGTAAAGATCGGATCGGTAATCGGAATCGACCCAGTCTTTACCTTTTTCTCATTGGCTTCTTGTTTTTAATCACCTCTTCCCCTTACAATTTAGGAAAATTCGACGTCCATGCCGTTACCTCAGGGTTAAAGCTTAACATGGAAAAATCGCCTAAAGGTCTCCGTCCACTAGTCAGGCTTTTAACCACACAATGAGTGTTGGCTGCGGCTTGTTTTAAATCAGGCAGGCAGAGGGTTGGTTGGCGCTTGCCGCTAATGAAGTGACGGAGGCCGAAATTAATTTTGGCGATGTTGCTTTTAACCACGGACAACGCATTACAAATAATTGCTCGGATATTTCGCAGCCCATCAAAAGCTGAAGCAACAACAACCTAGAAAGGGGGGAAACAAAAGAAAATCACCAGTGCAGGGGGCCGCAGGGGGGAGGGGGAGGTGGAGAGGGGATGCGTTTCTTGCTGCACGAGACATTCAGAGCTACGTCCCCGCCAATCAGGTTGATATAATCGTGGGTGTAGTAAACAGTGGGTTGCAGTCTACGCCACTTTATTGGAAACATGGATTAAAGTAAAGTAAAGAAAATAGCTAAGGGACCACTCTTTAATTATGGCTGGGGTGGGGCCGGAGGAAATGAAAATGTGACCACCAAATTTTCGTTGACACCCCCCCCCCCCCCCCCCACTTCGAGACCCTAAAAAAATCTTGACTAAAAAAATCGCTTTTCGTGTACGTATTGAGACTGTCTGCAAATGATTTCCTGTAGCCAGATTAAGTAAGTAGCTCTCCACACCGACAGTAACCATTAGTTGTAAGGAAACGTGTCTCGTTTTTAACGAAAAGCCACGTTGGGTTAAAAATGTTCCTTACATCCATCTCTTGTCGAGATTCATATAAGTATGATGAACACACTGTTTGCTGGCATGCCCACATCCGTAACATAGTCAGCACCTGACAGACAGAAGAAGCCAAGAAACCAGGTGCCAAGGCATTTCTACAAAGTTCTTTATAATACGTATACTGTAAAATTGGTACTATAATAGCTTCAAAACTTTGTAAATACTCGCATCATGGAGAGGGGGTCTAAGCGTTTTCAAAATGACTTTTTCTTCCCTTTGGTCAGTGTTTTTTTGCCCCCCCCCCCACCTTGACGTTACCTGAAAAATGTATTACCCCCTCCTCAAGATGATCCAAAAATTCATGACCCCCCAATTTCCTCCGCACCCCCTCCCCCTCCTCGGCGATAAATAATGACCGGTCCCTAACTCTTGCATGTTAAACATTTACACCGACAGATTGCTGCATCAAACGAGACTATAACAGTTTAATGATATTAAAGAGTTGTAGGAGTAAATAAATGACCCCCTTCTTCCAGGAGTTGATATTTTTCCCAATCTATAAAACTAAGATCGTATTTTTTTTAATGTGTTTGTGTGTCCGCAGACACACAAAAAACCCTTTTGCATGAAAACGGTGACGTCACTACATCTGCCAAAGGTCCTTACAAATAAAAAACCAACGTTACCAGTCGCCCACCGCTCAGTTGCCCAAGCCTCCGACGTTCCCAATATGTACTTCAACAGAATAAGGGGAATCTCGATTCCCACTAAGGACGCACAAACAAACAAACAAAAAACAACTACGGTCTTACTTATATTGACGAAGAATTTCAACTTTACACACGTAATTACCACTACAGGTTTGGGTTGTCATTTTAGGTGCATTCGGCAGTGTGACTAGTTTTCGTATCCACCGGAAGATAATGTGGTCGTCAAACACGCAATGGCTTTGCCCGGGTTAGCTGGTTGTAATCTTTTTTGGGTTGATACGAAAAAATACCGATATTCTAAACATTTTGGTGTTGTGTTTCGGATGCGAATTTTTGTAGTTATGAAAATTTGGTCGTCGTGAAAAGTGCGACTTATCAAAATTAATGCAACTGCTGTAGTCCGTGCTGGGTTCGGGGGAGCACGGATCCAGCGCTTCCACTGTAGCTTCTTTGTTCCAAACTGCGTTGTCACACTGTAAATCGCCAGTGACATGCCATACTCGCAGTACAACTTTCCATTTTCCCCTGTCCTTGTTATTGCAGCTTTCCACAGGGTTCAGACAATTTTTTAATTCTCAATTTCCCTGACATTTCCAGGTTTCTCAGGTGCATCCAATGGCAATTTCCAGGTGTTTACAAGATGTTTATAGTGTCCGCGGCTAGCTATCTTGAGTTCGCCCCAGAACGACACAGATAATCAATTGTATGTTTTTGGTAGCAGAGGGCCTTGTTGATATATCCACGATGGTTACAAAAACAATGGCAGCCGTAGATGAAAGCCGCCCCCTCCAGGAAAACGTAGCCGCTCATAAAATACTGCAGGACTCAAGATAAACCGCGGACACAATAGTTAGGGAAACAGGAAGTACAGCTAGTGTTTTTATTAATATTTGTAGGCTACGAAAATAATCGGTTTAAAGACTAGTCCAGACGGTACTAAACACATTTCATTTTCATCACAAATGTTGGTACTAGCCTGATATAGTTCATTGAAGTTACGTCAAAATTACGTCAACATATTAAAAGTGCAAATTAAAATATTTGTTACTAGTCAAGGATTTTCTTTCTGATTTGCTAATTCAATGGAACTTACAGATCAGAAACAAAAGGTGCACTTTTCAAATTTTCCTGTCTTTTCCCTGGTTTAAAAAAAAATTCTTGCTTTCCCTGAAATTTCTACGAGAATTTGGCTCCATTTTCATTCTTCCTGAGATTTCCAGGTTTTGTCTGAACCCCTGTTTCCAGTTGCGACCATGGACGACACCCCGTGCTAAAATCTGTTTGTTGACTTTTCCATCGCATCGTATTCTATTTTGCATCGTTGCAGGACGTAGTCGAGGCAATAATCCAGTTTGGGTTCGTTCTCCCTGAAAAAAAAAAACCCCAAAAAACCAAGGCAATAATGTGCCAATAGTTGCTTTCCATTTTTTCGAAAAGTTCGAATTAGGTCACGAAGCCCGCATTTAAGAGATAAATAAGTCATTTCATCATAGCAATCGCCCAATTTTTAGGCCCATGACGCCAAATCTCTACGTTCGGTAGCCGGAATCGTTTCATTTTTGTTCGCAACAACGAATCACGTTTTCGCAGGCTGACATTGTTGACATTTCGCATTGTTGACATTGTTGACAATGGCTGACATTTCGCAGGCTGGCCGCACGCCCAAGCTTCACGTGTTAACTTGTAAGGTCGCTGCTGCGTAGTGTAAAACAATTGGAAGTTCATATGACGTCAGGTACTTTGTCTGGTAATTATGGACTTTAACCGAACCACTTCAAATCACTCCATTTTTTTTACTAACCGACGCAGATCATCATCCTCTTCCCCCATCACATTAAAAAAACCGGGGGAAATGGGTTTTAAGGTATAAAAAAAAAATATTGGAAACACGTAAAACGATAGTTGCGATCGTGTTGAAGCGCTGGCCATTTTGCAGGATACAAGAGTAGCAAGAAAAAACTGATTTGCATCGCAATGAAAGGAAACGGAAATTATTTTTCTTCCTCATTTCTTTCCAAATTACGTGTCTCGCTCGCGCTCCCGCGCTTGCTGCGGCTAAATACATAACATCTGAAACCGCAACTAAACTGAAGAATCGCCGGCAGCACCAGCAAGGACCATAGTTTGGAACATTACTTTCCGTTTTCTCGAAGTCACCTTTCGTGCTACTCTGTATGCCGGAACATGGCCGCCACATCAACACGGCCGGGCCGACCGTTTTACGTGGTTTAAAAACGTTGTTGGAGAAAAACGTGTTTGGAGATCTAAAAAAAAACATTTTCCCTCTATTTTTATAACGTGAAATGAGAAGAGGATGAAACACTGCGTCGGTAACTACCAAAATTGAGTGATTTTGCGTGGTACGGTTAAACTCCATAAATACCCTTTGTCTTACCGCGCCGAGTGCTTGTGCATTTTGGTGTGTATACCAGTAGTATTGTGCTAGCGTGTCAGTTACATATTAAGTAGTGTAGGTAGGTTAGGGCCGAGCACTTGGTATAAGTGGCCTGTGGGACAAAGAGTAAGCAAATAGGCCAAGCGTCCTTTTACGACAGTAATGAAGGATGTCGTACGCCGGACTTGGTGACATTGAACGGTCGCGTGGATCTCGTGCACCGAAATTGTTGCTGTGATGATCACGACGTCCTTACCTTCTTACGATATTAACAATGTAGTTAAGGGCATGCCGGACGGTTGCACACATAGTAAAACGGATTTTGCTAGGTAATTCCAATACCATAAATTTTTAGTATCTTTATGCCACATTCGACATGAGCAGGAGGCATCACAGGACCCTTTTCTTACCGGAAATGACAGGTGTAGCTGAGGTCAGCTATGAACCATGGACTTACGGCATACTTGCTAATCATCAAGCCACCTTACTCCATTGAGGAATATCCCACAGTCGATTAGGCAGTAACGAAGAGTACAATGCAGGCTTACTCTTTTGTTGTTTATACCATTTGTAAATTTTTACCGTTACGAAGCTGGCGTTATGCAATGCGCGTCAGAAAAATAAGCATCACATCTACCCTGCCTTTACAAAACAGAAAAATGGCGTCTACATTATTATTATTGCTGGCGCACGCGCAACGCGAACGTGAACACCCAGCCTCCGGGGAGAGGTATCGGAAGAAACGAAGGGGGAAAAGGGCGGACGTACGCCCAATAGGCCTACATATTTACGGGTCCCCGACGCCCCATTCGTTTTGGCTCGAAACGGAGTGAAAGCAAAGGGGCGGGGGTTTGGGGGGAAGGGGGGGGGGAAAGAAAACCGCGGCAGGAGGCAATGAAACAAGCAACAAATCGCGAACGCAAACGACGACGTGAAAACAAGCGTCTAACTTGTAGTTGGCACGTGCGGCTATGCGCGAGCTCGAGCGGATCATAATACTGTTAGAAACATTCGCGTACAAATGAACATAATCGTAAATGATTTATTATACAATCAACCCTAAGTATACGTCCAAATACACTTGTGTCGATTGATACTAGTCAACGAACTGCTGCAGAAAATAGAAAAGAGAATGCAATACAACAAATACAAATTCCAAACAAAATCGTCAAGTGTGCCGTAAAAAAAAAAGGGTTATATGATTGCAGTTTCACTTTACTTGTTCAAATGTGCACGGATGAAATTGGATGATTTTTAATTTAAATAATGCAATGGAGAATTGAAAAAATTGCATCTGTTTAAATGCTGTTGCGCTTTATACGAATGAAAAATATTCTTAAAGCACAACAGCCATTAAACAGACACAATTTTCTGAATTGTACATTTGATTATTTAAATTAAAAATCATCCAATTTTTTATCCGTGTACATTTTAACAAGTTAAGTGAAACATTAATCATACAAGCTTTTTTTTACGGCACACTTCACGTTTTGTTTGTAATCCGTGTACCCTTTTTATGCCGTTCAGAATAATGTCGACTAAAAACTAGAATTAATAGTGGAGGGGTGTGCGATTTACAAATAAGCAATGAAGAAGCCAAGACGCACAGACATAAATGCAAAAACTAGTGGTATTTCGATATTAAACAACAGCAATATCTTCATCAGACAATGAACAACACAAATCGACATGTCACACCATTAAGAAATGTTGGAGATGGTCCTGTAAGTCCAGGATAGGCATTTTAAAGCTTGAAATTGCGATCGTTTTGTCACTGGCAAGAGCAAACATTGACACGCCTGGCCGGCTAGGTAACGCTTGTATGGTATCTCTTCCATGTATTGTGGGTTTGCTTGTTTATTATGGAGCTAACTAGAATTAACGTTACTTTAATCCACCCAAAACCAAAACTGGTATAAGAGAAGCCACCAAGTTTCCAAAAAGGTTCGGCCTTTGAAAGTAGTGATATCATTCAACCAGGGAAAGGCCGCCAAGGTTAATCCTATTAGCCAAGTTAATCGCACCTACTAATAGTTCGAAAGTTAAATGAAAACTAGAAGATTGCTACTAGTAGTAAGCCTCGAAATCTTCTGGTCTTTTTAAGTGGTGGTATCAATCAGTTTTGATGTAGTACATCCCTGCTAATTTGCGGGACTTAAGACAAATTTGACATAATAGAAAAGGAAATCAAAGCCTGGTTATTAACCGAGCCAAGTTTGTGATTTTAGGTGAAATTCCAAAATGTTTATCCTTGTTATGATTGCATTGCTTTAGTTTTTGTTATTTTTCGAGTTTCTGACATCTATGAAAACAAATTTAAAAAAAGGTGGTAAACTCTCAAAGTTTTCATTTAACAATATTTTTTTTTAAACTCCCCCCCCCCCCCTCCCAACCATACACGAGTAATGCTTCGTGGTGGGTATTGTACTACTGAAGTTGTTAAATAAAACAAAATTTCAATAATATATATTAAAAAAAACCGCCAAAAGCTCGTTATCAAACTTATCCCAACGGCTTCGACGGTTAAACGAAAAATCTGAAAATTACTTACTGCGTTTATTTCAAGTATTTCAATGTAACGTTGAGTTGTGTTGAGTTTATTTTGTATATTTTACAATGAAAAAAATTTCCAAAAGACGAACCTGACACCACAAGCGCAGGTGACCCCGTGTGGGTAAGGGACGCACACAAAAACAAAAAAAAAGAAACATTTTCTTAAAAATGGGGAATAAAAACAGTAATTAATGTGTAAAACAGGATTTCCAAAATCAAACAAAGCATGTTTAAGAACAAATTAATAGGAAATAAAAGCGGAAAAAATGTACGAGAACTAGAAAACAATTGAAACCAAATCAGAAAAATTGTCAGCATTAACTCATTATTAACGCTTGAAATATTAGTCAGTGAAAATAACTGGGAGAACACTAGTTTTATTAATATATTTTAAATTTAGGTATGGTTTCCTTATTTTTTTTTAGCTACCTATCGTAAAAGTGTTTTTTCTTTTCTTTTTTTCCCCCAACTCATTGTAGGGGTTTTTAGTACGTGTGGGAACTGCCCCAATGCCAACCCCACAGTTAAGGGACTTGCTTGAAAATGTGCCGTGGTGCTTGTCAAGGGGTTGCGGGAATTCCAAATTAACCTTAACAGATGGAACAAGGCTGGTAGTCGTGGTTCAGTTTTGGTGTTAGTTTAATGTTACATATGAGCGATCGTGTGCTCAGGCTTGCCTGAAGTTCTTGGGCGACACTAACATTGGCTTAGGGCCTTAAATGGAATGTCAACGGCATTAGGCTTACTTGGGAAAATTTGGATTAGTTAGTTTCGGGCTATTTCATACGTTGACTGCTAAACTATGTAGCTACGGGGTTGCGCAGTGCTGAACTAGCAACAGGATTGGTCTGGTTTGAATTTAAGTTCGGGGTTGGGGGAAATTGGGAAAAAATCTAATTATAGGGCCGAAATTACCTTTGGATGCGGGGAGTAAGAGAGTTGGTGGCGGATGGAATTTTTAGGTTAATACCTAATTGTTGGGAGCACCCGGCGGAGGATCAAGCGAGCTCGAGCCGTACAATTGATGTCAAGCATTATGTACAGACAAATCATACCTATGTATTGTTACAACAATTGATCAAATAGGATTATTTCAACTAATAATGAGTATTAATTTTGGAGAACAATGGCACATTACAATTGGATGTCATGTGGACTTCGGGTTTGGCAGATTTCACAAATGACGTCATCAGCGTGACCTTGCTGGGGTTGTACAATTTTAACGTTGAAATCCGGAATTAAACTCGCAACATCATTTCTTATTTGATGTTCAAAATGCCCTTTTTTCCTTCATTTTTCGTAAAACACGCCGTGACTCTTGATCGACTGAAATACTGGCTCGGCCAACATCTAACTTCTCTTTAAAGTAAAGCTAAACCCTCCCATCTTAAATTTCAGTACCGTTAATTAAGACACTTAAAAAACATGTGAGAGGGACGAAAACCATTCAGGCTTTATAGTTATTACGTAGTAATGTGTTTAAATCTTCATTCTAGCAGACGAATTCTTCGTTCGTGCGGTCAACACATCCAAGTCTCGTTCGTGTGACGACACACTTCATCACCCGTTGGCGCATGCGCCCAACAAGCTCAGGCAAGATCGCGCTGCTAGCGAAGAACAGATGCTTTCAAATGAAGCGCGCGCCCCCTAATCTACTTCTCCCTCCCCACAAGCAACAAGTGGACACTGTCCAATCGCTTATCTGTCAGTATTTCGTTTTGAGTGGATTACCGCCTAGCTGAACGAACTTTCACGAGCTTTGTAGCGGTAACAATCACGGTAGCTACTTTCTTGAATAGTTTAATTTAATAAATTACTCAGTAATTGAGTTTTGGTTCGCGCTGTTATGGTTAGAGCTGTCCGGTTTCGCAGCCGCCATGTTAGAAGCGCAAACCGGAGCGCACTCGCTAGTATGCTACGGTGACGTCATTCCTCCAAGGTCCAAAGTGATGAAGTGTGACGTCAGTACCATACGAGGAAATCGCGTTCGCTGTCTCACGCCACGGAAACATCAAACTTGATTCTAAATTAACTATTGCTTAATTAATACGAATGTTGGAAACTTCGCGCAACTTGCATCTTGTTTTTTTCGTACCTAACTAACAATAGTGAAATTTAAGATGGAAGGGTTTAGTTTTCCTTTAAGTCATTTTCTATTCTTGTAGGAGGAGGTCACTTGG